>JAFJMP010000103.1:0-73383 GCA_029692085.1 Gymnothorax javanicus | reverse complement strand
CAAACACAACATACCTAATCAAACAAACACTCACACTCAATACACATAACTGCATATATGTCATTAAGTGTAACCACTGTGACATAAAAATATGGGAGAAACAGGTAACAAGATAAGGACTAGATTAGCACAACACATATATAACATTAGAAATCATAGGGAGACAGACACACACCTAGTGGCTCACTTCCTTCACCACGGACTTGAGGCACTAGAAATATCCGGGCTCCAGACAAACAACAATTGGACACCGGAGGACAGACGTAGGGCAGAAAAACATTGGATCATAAAACTAAACACTTTGTTCCCAAGAGGACTAAACAAACGCACTTAAAACTTCGACACAAGAGGGACCAAATTCTTCCTATATAAAGGCTCCAGTACACTGAATGGCCTGCGCAAGCTTTTCTTTCCCAAGGAGCCCTCATAAGGGGAAACTTGGGAAAGGAAGATTGTTTTCCTAACCCTAACCCTAACCCTAACCCTACTTGCCTAACCCCAATCTTATCCCACCTTCCCACCTCTTTTAACCCATCTTTAACCCACTTCTAACCTTAACCTAATCTAACCCCTTTTCTAAACCTAATAACCATCTCCAGACCTAACCCCAACCTCTACCTTACCCTTTCCTAATCTTAACCTCTTACCCAACCCCTAAACTTAACCTTAACCCCCCTAAACCACCCCTTACCTTAACTTATCACCCACCCCCCAACCCTACTCCCTCTAACCTTAATCTACCTAAACCTAATACCTAAGCTTAACCTCACCCCCCCACACCTAAGATAAGATTTTTAAGTTCTTTAAAAGTCGGGTTTAAGGCGGGATCAATAGGTGTTAATGCGCGACAAAGGGGGGTTCTCTTTTAGCTTGATAATGTTTGCAGGCGTCTCACATCCGATCTTGACGCCCGCATACATATGAGAGTGTCTGGGGGGGTCCCAGGGGTGCACGGATGAGGTTTTCATTGGAAGATAAGATTTTTAAGTTCTTTTAAAGTCGGGTTTGAGGCGGATCAATAGGTGTTTAACGCGCGACAAAGGGGGGGTTCTCTTTTAGCTTCATAATGTTTGCAGGCGTCTCACATCCGATCTTGACGCCCTTACATATGAGAGTGTCTGGGGGTCCCAGGGTGCGTGGATGAGGTTTCTCATGATGTTCACAAACACCTCATATCCAATCTTGGTGTTTGTGTACATATGAGAGTTCTTTCTTGAAACGTCTTGAAGCGTCTTGAGCGCCTTGAGCGCAAGGGGTTTCTCTGAGTCTCATGATGTTCGCCAACGTCTCATATCCAATCTTGACGCTTTGCATATATGAGGGTGTTAGGGGGGACCCAGGGTGCGCAGACAGGGTTTTCTCATAATGTTCGGGTTAAGCGCCTCATATCCAATCTTGGCTTTTGGGTACATAGGAGAGTTCCTCGAAAATGACGTTTTGAAGGAGGTAAGTACTTTTGTCGGTGGTTATTATATAGCGGAGGTTGGTGTAAGGAGCCGAGGGCTTCCGGACGCTACTTTCAGGCGCCACTAAGAGTGTTCAACTTATCTGAAACTCTTAGCCTCTACCTCTTTGCTCTATCTACCCCCCGCTTCTATGACTGACAAGTGGATGGGTAGATTGAATCAACGTCCGCCAGTGCTCCCCTGCGTTTCTACTTTAAACCGCAATGTTTTAACGGGCTTGTAGGGGAGCACGTGAGTATCTTCATAACCCTAACCCTAACCCCAACCCCAACCCCAACCCTAACCCTAACCCCAACCCCAACCCCAACCCCAACCCCTAACCCTAACCCTAACCCTAACCCTAACCCTAACCCCAACACCCCAACCCCAGCCTACCCACCTCCCAGACCTAACCTTTACCTCCAACAACCACATAAATCCTTGTCCTAACCCCCTATCCCCCCAACTTCATTATTATAATCTTACCCCCAAAAAAAAACCCTCAAACCAAATTCAATATTTGACACAATAATTTCCCCAGAAACTGAAAAAAACATGCTAAATGACCATAATCAACCTCTACAACTCTTAAAAAACGCTTCAGCATAAAAATATTATAAACCGTTTATTACCACAAGAAAAATATCATAAACCGTTTATTAAACATTACAAAATATTAAACACTTTCCAAAAAATACCCCAATTTTTCCGAACCTTCTCTATTGAAAAATAATATCCCAAACAAATAATATCCCTAATATGATCATTATAAACTACAAATTAACAATCTCAGACCATGGAAAACACAATCCCCCAACCTGAAATACTTTATTAACAAGGAAGTAAGTATTTAAAGTTTTTTTTCTGCTAAACTCAAAGCATTATGGTTATAAATAATTTAAAACAACTGTATTACACGTTAATAAACCGATTATTTGACTTAAAAACATTACTAGATCCCTCTCCCCTTTATTACAATAATTTTACCAACATTATTTTAAGGGAAAATTACATTTTAATTTTCGCAACCCTAACTTTAAACGCAAAACATTTTAGTGCATTGGTCATCTCTAAAATCTTTTTATTTAAGGCGAAGGCACTCGCATTTATTCGAAGGTGAGTCCCTTTAGACATTAACTTGTCTTACGGGCCCTTCGCCAAGGTCTAAAGAAAATTCAAGATGACTTCCTGGGGTCGTGTGGTGTATGGGACATAGGATTTTGCTAAGGGTAAATCCCTTCCTGATACCCCACCGAGGAGGAATAGTGGGGGAAGCGACGCTTCGGTGTTGCTGACCCCTTCTTCTCTCGGGGAGGTTTCAGGAGACTGCGCTTCGGCGGGGCTTTTCCGCTTCCTCTCTGAGGGGGTGTCGGTCGGGATGGGATGGGGCTGTGATGTCGGACTGCATCTTCAACCCTGATCGACCTAGCCATGGCTACCTTGCGGTGTTAACAAGCGGTTAGTGTGGGTCAGGGGGTAAGTATACGGCCCCCCCTGGGTTCCCTTGGAACAGCACGCAGGGAGGGTGGTCCAGAGCGTCAGGACCTTAAACGTGGCTCAGTCTTCTATGGAGATTAGCTCCGCTCACGCAACGGCACATACTGCACCACACGCGTTTCTTTGTTATTTTACCTCAACAGGAGGTCCAAAAAACCTTTCCTAATCTGACCCACCTC
This sequence comes from Gymnothorax javanicus, assembly GCA_029692085.1. NCBI lineage: Eukaryota > Metazoa > Chordata > Actinopteri > Anguilliformes > Muraenidae > Gymnothorax > Gymnothorax javanicus. Next base: position 70,262 of record JAFJMP010000103.1, on the reverse strand, counting down.
TTTTATATTTTTATTCTTTTCTTTGGAGCGAATTAATCTTACCCAATATTCTAAACCTACGACCAGAAGAACCCAGCTTCTCCCACCTCCAGCTTGAAAATTCGACCCTCCAGAAGACAGACAAATACTCCTCCGCAACAGAGGATCCCCTAAGGACCCTGATTATTCTTCCAAACCCCAACTTGACCCGAACAAATTCCCGCAAGAGTCTAATTTGACCCATTTCCGAAAACCCAATTCTTCTAAAATGGTTACCTATCCTAAAAGAACCGCTAAAATAACTTACCTTCTCCGGATAGACTTCCGTGCGTCGTCTTAAACAAACCCTTATTAAAGCTTACTACTTAGCCATCCAAAAATCTCTAAAAACTCCATTTGGCTATGGGACACACCCCGAGCTTGATCACCTCGGTGGGGCCGTCCTTGGGTGAGGGTGTCTAGTGGTAATGGCCGAAACATCCAATGCTCCCAAGGTACACTGCTGATGATGTGTCCTGAAATTCCTTCCTAAAAACCTTATTAGCCCCATTTCTAAAATAGCTAGTCTTCCACCCTGGCTCCTTTCAAAGGAGCCAAGGGCGTCTTGGATGCCACTCCCGGCACCACTAAGAGTTATCAACTAATCTGAAACTCTTAGCCTCTACCTCTTGCTCTATCTACTCCCCTTCTCTATGACCGGACAACTGGCCTGGTAGTTGTGAATCAACTTGCGCCGGCCCGTGCATGTCCGCGTGCTCTAGTCCAAACCGGCAATGCCTTAACGGGCTTGTTGGGGAGTACGTGAGTAGATTCATAATCCTAACCCTAACGCTAACCCTAAACGTCCAGACTTTGACTAGGCAACTCCAAAACCTTAATTTTGTTTTAAAGCCATTCAGAGGTGGACTAGCTGGCGTGTGTAGGACCATTGTCCTGCTGCATAACCCAAGTGCACTTGAGCTTGAGGTCACAAAATGATGGTCGGACATTCTCCTTCAGGATTTTCTGCTAGAGATCAGAATTCATGGTTCATCAATTACGGCAAGTCAGCCAGGTCCTAAAGCATCAAAGCGGCCCCAGACTATCACCGTGTTTAACTGTTGGTATGATGCTCTTTATTAAATGCTGTGTTAGTTTTACACCAGATATAATGGGACGCGCACCTTCCAAAAAGTTGAACTTCTGGGAAAATATTCCGTGGACTGACAAGACAAGTCTTGGGGATCATCAAGATGTTTTTGGCAAATGTGAGACGAGCCTCTGTGTTCTTTTTGGTCAGCAGTGGTTTTTGCCTTGGAACTCTCCCATGGATGCCATTTTTGCCCAGTCTCTGTCTTATTGTTGAATCATGAACACTGACTTTAACTGAGGTAAGTGGGGCCTGCAGTTTTTTAGATGTTGTTCTGTGTTCTTTTCTGACCTCCTGGATGAGTCGTCGATGCGCTGTTGGAGTAATTCTGGTTGCCCAACCACTCCTGGGAAGGTTCACCACTGTTCCAAGTTTTCTCCATTTGCAGATGATGGCTCTGACTGTGGTTCACTGGAGTCCCAATGCCTTTGACATCAGTCAGAAATGGCTTTGTAACCCTTTCCAATCACTTTCTCATCTGTTCTTAAATGGAACCTGTCTGACAAAGTGAAGTTGGCCAAAAGATCTCAAATTTAACATGTGTTACTTTTTAAGTGATTTGATTCAACAGGTCTGGCTAGTGAAATTGAACAAAAAAATGTTAATTGCCTGCCCCTGCCCCCCTTAAATCAGATCTTCATTAAGGGAAAAAAAGCCATTCATGAATTTTTTTTTTTTTTTAAACCTGAGTAAATACAAAAAAAGAAATCCGAAAGGGGGCAAATACTTTTTCTCAGCACTGTATATGCTACTACTCTGAAATGGAACAAGTGCTGTCATGGTAGTTTGGATGTCTGAATTGATCAGACAGGGTCAATAGTAAAAATTGTGTGTCATACAGAACCTCAGACACAAGATCTTTAGCAGAGTGCGTCTCACCTCAGAGCCAGATATTTCATACTCTCCTACCAGGGCTGACAGCTAACTTACACAAATCTTCTATCTAGTGGGGAAGGGAGAAGCAGTAGCAGCAAAAATTGTCCTGTGTCCTGCGCAGTGTCCTGTGTCCTGTGTGGTGTCCTGTGCGGTGTCCTGCGCAGTGTCCTGTGTTATGTGCTGTGTCCTGCGCGCTGTCCTGTCCAGTGTCCTGTGTCCTGTGCAGTGTCCTGCGCGCTGTCCTGCGCAGTATCCTGTGTCCTGCGCGCTGTCCTGCGCCAGTCGCAGTGTCCTGCGCGGTGGCCTGCGGCAATTGAGCAGTGTCCCGCACACTTGTAACAGGATTGGACAGTTTTATTTATTCAAATTTCATGCAGTCGGAGAGAGGTGATGGGTTTATATTTATTTTTATCCTGAAAACAGCAACGTTCGAATAGCACACATCCTTGTAGATTTTGGCTCTGCATTGTAGCTTATAGGCTACGTTAACCGGATCAATCAGAGTACTAACCTGTTCAATATATCAAATAGAGCACGCTGCTCCTGTTGCAGGACAGTACATCTGTACACCATTTCTAATTTTAACATCGATATGTTTCAAACTCGTCCCTGGTTTTACGTGGCTTTACAATGCTGATTCGAAATTGAAGTCACGTTGCCTGTAGCATAGGCAGAGATATGACATAGCTTACAGTTGAATACAGTTGAGTTGAATTGGCCAGCTTGTAAAAAGAATTTTACGGTTCATTCCGGACGGATGACATTTGGCTTAATAGGCTGTGTCATCACCTCGTCCCTCCGTCAAAGCAACAGTTTCAAAATTTGAATTGCAAACCGATCCTTCCCATCAAATAACAGAGAAATTAAACCAAGTCACTGAGTTAGTAGCTCATTTAAGAGGGGTTTGGATTGACTTAATAAGAGCCTACCGGTCATTCCGAAGGGAGTAAAAAACTCCAGATGTATCATAGGCCTATCCTAAAAAAATATCTCAGGCAAATAAGAATAAAGAAAAGACCATCCGTTATGAAAAAAAGTATACTTCAAGTTCATATTTTCAAGTAAACTTAAGTAAACGTCAAGCATATTTTCCAAGTATACTATTTGTAGTGTACTAGTATCAATGTACTAGTGGTATACTTGTAAGTGTACTACTTAAATACTAGTTGGGACTAAATTGGCCCACTTTAAGTTTATAAAAGTATACTTCAAGTTTAAGTAAACATAGTACACATCTAGTTTACATCTAAGTTTTATTTTATACTGCAAGTACACTACAAGTGAACGTTTTAGCATACTGTGAGTTAACTTGTTGTACACTTCTAGCATACTTTTCAGTTTATGAAAGTATACATTTAAGTATACTGCAAGTAATCTTACAGATATACTGCTAGTTTATTAGTTGTATACTTCTAGTAAACTTTTCAGTTCATGAAAATATACTGTTAGGAAACTTAAAGAATGTCATTGGATGTTTAATGACCGTAGTGAGTCAGGACTTCAGGTTCACATCTCATCTGAAAGACAACATCCTCATTAATGCGCTGTAGGATTGTGTTTCATTCCACCAGAGGGAAGTTCCCCACCTACTGGCCACCAACACCACCTCCAGCAGCAACTTATTTTCCCAGGTGTCTCCCATCCAGGCACTAACCAAGCCCACACCTGCTTAGCTTCAGCCACACATCTGGTGCATATCAAGTAGTGGTATGGCTGCAGTCATAAAATTAGTATACACTTTTCATTGTCACGAAATCAGACCAGATAGCACTGAGGTTCCAGTCTTCTTAACCTCATGTTTGAAAATACTGTGTACATGTATCTGTGAATCTGCACATAATGGCCAGCTAGATTGAACTGATATCTCAACTAAAACACAGCAATGTTTGGTACAGGCACAATATGCAGGGCTTTGATGTCCACACTCTTGTTTAAAAATGATTAAATCATTTATTAATCAGAATGTACCATCTTTCAAGTATACAGCACTGTTGCATCTTTTCTTTAGTCGGTCATATTTTTGACTGTGATGCAGAACTCCATTAACCAAAAAACATATATTTCAATTGCTTGAGTTCTTCAGCCTACTGGTCAGGCTGAAGGCATTGCTAATTAATATTTTATGCATATTTCTGGTTCCATTTGAGAGAAAGAGGTATTTTTTTGTTTTGAATTGGGACTTCAATAAGAGTTGCCATTGCTGTGTTCTTATACTTTGGCATCCAATGCAATATTGTGTTTGAAAATTTAATTTATAGAGGAATCAATTTTGTTCTCAATCCTAAGTATGCGTTTCATAGCAAATTCTTATAAGTACCTTCATCTGTAAATTAAAGCAGAATGCACTTAAGCATTGTCTATTAGTAGAGTGCATGAGGTAACCTCTCGTCTACTTACGTTAAATAATATCTGAATAGCAACAGTAATACATTTTAGAGTGCAATAATCATAAGCTGTAAGTATGATGTTAAGTTAGCTTAAAGAAGACTTTGAAGTATACTTGCAGTTTAAAAACAAAAAACTTTCAGCTCCCTGAAAGTTTAAAACTAAATGTAAATTATAGAGGACTTGAAGTAAAGAACTAGCGGGCCGGCAGCGCACCTATAGGTTTACTTGCAGTATACTTCAAAGTGTACTTTCATAAACTAAAAAGTTGGCTTGAAGTATATAACAACTAAAGTTGTAGTACATCTGAATTTACTTGCAGTATACTTCAAAGTATACTTTTATAAATTAGACATTGTGCTAGAAGTATATAACTAGTGAACTAATAGTTCATCTTTAAGTTTACTAGCAGTTCACAGTACTTTACAGTATACTTTCATGAACTGAAAGTTTACTAGAAGTACAGTATATAGCTAATAAACTAGCAGTATATCTACGTTTACTTGCAGTATACTTTAATGTATACTTTCATAAACTGAAAAGTATGCTAGAGGAATACAACTAGTTAAGTCACAGTTTACTTAAAAGTTCACTTGTAGGGTACTTGCTGTACAAAATAAAACTTAGATGTAAACTTGATGGGCACTTTAAGTTCACGCTGCTTAAACTTGAAGTATACTTCTTTTTTGTAAGGGTATGTATCAAGTCTGTCAATACTGGAAGAATCGCCAAATTTGTTCTCAAATAAAATTAGACAAATGTTTATCTGTTTCTGTGTGGGTTTATAACACTGCATAAAAATCAAGTTCAGCTCCACCCATGTGCCATTTACTCTGCTATGCTGCCCCAAAGCTGACCTGCTACTGCAAATATACATGTGGAATATGTAAGTTCATGAGATAGTTCTACTCAGTTTTTACTATAATGCATTATCAAAGAAGCCAATATGTATGGTAAAAAATATTTTAATGTGCTCATTCTTTTGATAGTAGCCTAACTGCGAGCCAAGTATACGTGAACATTAGGCATGAATATTTTAATACATTATTATACTTTTCTTGAGTATATCTCAATCAAAAGTTTAGTTACAAGTATAAGCCAAATATACTTGGACTTTTCTGTGTACTTTTCAGTATAAGCTAAGTATACTGAAGTATTACTTTGCTAAGTATATCTCTGATAAGTACATCAAAAGTAAATTGAAAGTATACTCTCTTATTTTTAGTTTAGAAGAAGTATACTAGCGGCACACTTGAATAAACTTTTTCGCAAGGGATGTGTATCGCTATGATACTTCATTATAATTTATGGCAGTAAACCATCTGTGCCTCTGATTTATTGTTGAGGGTCGTGAACAATATTCAGATGTGCTTTGTTTCATTCCAAAATATGTAAAAAGTTGGAGTAGCCTCAAGGTTTCTGCCAGAAAACTGAGCATTACCACCAGAAACCTTGATTCAAAGTTTTAGAAACAATGGCTGTGAGACTGTTTGACAGGTTTGAAATTGTCAAATTGCGGCCTGCGGCAGTAGCCGAAATTGTCCTCTCCTGTGAGATTGATGCAGGACGCTCGCATACTTCCACAGGACAGTCAACAGGACACTCGCGCAGTGCAGGACAGTCAGCAGGACACTCGCGTTTGGCGCAGGACAGTCAGCAGGACACTTTTCCCATTGCCTTAGTTAGTCTCCCCACCGCAGTGAGACAGTCACCGAGTGCTGCTCGACATTCTTAATATTGTTATTAGACGTGGATCCAAATAGACTCTTTAAGTGTTGATTTAACACTGATTGTTTTGCTGTGTAGCGAATGTCTCGCAACAGGAGAAGCGTGCGCTATTCAATATATTGAACAGGTTAGTACTCGTGATTGATCCGGTTAACGTAGCCTATAAGCTACAACGCAGATCTAAAATCTACAAGAATGTGTGCTATTCGAAACGTCACTGTTTAAAACATACATTCATACCCAAAATTATTCATACCCCTACCAATTTTTTTTTGAGATATTTTTTGACAAATCAAATTTATTCTTGCACAAATGACACAGTAAGTTGACATAAGGCTGTAAGAAGTACAGTAAACAATTTTTCAAGAAATACAATACTTTTTGGTATTTTATTTGACAGATTTACCAAAAATGCCATGTCCAGAATTATTCATACCCTTTTCTCAGTGATTGATGGCAAAGTACAGCCTCCAAACGCTTCCTGTGGTTGATCACAAGGTTTCTTCACGTTTCCACAGGGATTTTGGCCCACTCTTCTTTGGCAAACTTCTCCAGATCTGTAAGGTTTAAGGGTTTCCTTGACATGACCTTGGTCTTCAGTTCCCTCCACAGATTTCAGATAGGATTGAGGTCGGTGCCCTGGCTTGGCCGCTCTAAAACGTTCACTTTGTTGTCCACTAACCATTTCTTGACTGATTTGGCCGTGTGTTTAGGATCAAAGGAAAAACCTTTCATGGTCACTGAAGGAGCAACATCTCCGAACAGCGACTGCACGCAATACAGGCAATACAGGAAAACAACGGAGTCAGGAGAAAAGTTGAGTGATAAACTTTCTCACAAACTCTGTAATAGAGACCTTTTTTTTTTCTTTTTTTTTGTCTGAACTGAGAAAATGGGTAGAACGGGAAGAAGCGACAAACCAAGCCCGCCGGATCTTGCATCAATTATGGAGACCCTCGAAGAAATGAGAAGTGAAATGAGGGAGTGGAGGGAGTGGAGGGAAGGTATGAAGGAGCAGTTGGACCAGGCTTTTGAAGGAAAACTGTGATCTCAGAAAAGAGATTGCCAAGAAAGACACACTAATTAATTCTTTATCAATCAAACTGGAGGAGCTGGAACAACAAGAGAAACGTAATGATGTAATCCTGACAGGGCTCAAAATCAAACCCAGGAGTTATGCCAGGGCAACAGCAGATGACAACGATGGAGGCGAGAAGGACAATAAATCTGTGGAAATGCAGGTGATGGAATTCCTTCGGTCCAAGAGTATTTCTCTGAACCCCAGCGATGTGGATTCATGTTATCTGCTACCGAAAAGGGATGTAAGAGGAGACCGGAGTGCAGCACGGGCTGTGCTGCTTCGACTTACAAGCAACAAGCACAAAATCTCTCTGTTGCAGCAAGGGAAAAATCTCAAAGGATCCAATGTTTTCATAAATGAAAACCTCACCAAGCACAATGCAACCATCGCATGGAAAGCTCGTCAACTAAAGAAAGCGGGGAAGATACACAGCACTTGGTCGGCTAACTGCAGAATTTTCATCAAACCAAATGGGTCTTCACCGGAAACTACCAGACCGGTGCTGATCAAGATGATGCGGGATCTGGAGAGTTTTGACCACTGAGGCAGGTTAAAATCCTTGACGAATCTCTATGAGCAGTCATCTGATGAACCAAACTGTAGATCAGGAAGCTGGCTTTTTAACAACAAGTTATTATCATTCAGGAATAGACCCGACTGAGGAAATTGATCCGGATAACCAGTTTTTCTACAACGAAACAAATGCATGCGGATACTTTACTGTGGACAAATTTAACAAGAGCATTAAAATGGAAGGGAGTTTGTCCATTATTCACTTTAATAGTAGGAGTCTATATACAAATGCCAAATAAAGGAAACCTTTGACCAAATTCGTTCAACATCATCGCAATATCGGAAAGCAGACTGAATAAAGCTACATGGAGGGTGGGGGTGTTGGACTATTTATTGATGAGGCCATAAACTTCCAGGTACTGGAATGCAAATCAAATGTTGTGGAAAATGTAATGGAATGCCTTACAATTGAGATTCCTAGGTTGAAAGGTAAAAATACGGTTATTTGTTGTGTGTACAGAGCACCGGATTCGCAAATTGATGTTTTTAGTAAATGTATGGGTGAATTACTCGCCAATATGAACCAGAAAAATGTTTTTATATGTGGGGACTTTAATATTGACTTGATAAATCCAAATAATAGCTCTATAATAGAGGATTATATTAACACCATGTATGCCATGGGTATGCAACCATTAATCACAAGACCAAGCAGGATTACTAGACACAGTGCCACCTTGATAGATAATGTGTATACTAATGTATTAGATTCTGAAATATTAAGTTGCATCATGATAAGTGACATTACTGATCATCTACCAGTTTTTGCTATTTGTAACTGCAAATTAGATATAAGGGACCAGGCTAGATCCAAAACCCTGGAACACACAGAAATCAGAATTAAAAAGCAAAAAAAAGGCTAAAAAGAAACTAGAATTAGATCTGTTGAACCAAAGTTGGGATAATGTACTAACAGAACAAGATCCAAATAAAGCCTATGAGGCTTTTCTATGGACAGTAAACTCCCTATATGATAAACACTGTCTAGCCAAAACAATGAACAAACTGAAGCAAAACAAAAGAGAAGGCCTTGGGTTTCAAAAAAGCACTGGCGAATGCGTGTAAGAAAAAAAAAATACACTGTATAAGCAGTTTCTGAGGGAAAGAACTGAGAAAGCAGAAATTAGGTACAAAAATTACAGAAACAAAGTGACATATTTACTAAGGAAACATAAAATAGAGTATTATGAAAAGCTTTCATTAGAAAATAAACATTATACCAGAAATCTCTGGAATATAATCAAGAACGTCTCTGGGAGGACTATGAAGAGGGAGTACCCTGCCTTCTTTAACATAAATGGCAAAAGGTGGAGAACATGGAATTGGTCGTGGAGAATTATAACAGTTATTTTGTGAATGTTGGGCCAGAACTAGCAAAGGGTATTAAATCCTCACACCTGAGATGGGACTACCTTAATAAGGATGAGGAAATCCAAGACATGATGACATTAACTCCTGTTACCGTATCTGAAATCAGATCAATTCTGAAAAATTGTACAGCTAAGACATCTGTTGATGCAAACCAATTAGACATGAAATTACTGAAAGCACTAACTAATGCAATTGTAACTCCACTTACGCATATATGCAATCTATCCTTCTCCTATGGAGTGTTTCCAGATAAAATGAAGATAGCGAAAGTTATCCCTCTCCACAAAAGTGGGGATAAATATGATTTCTCAAACTATCGTCCTGTCTCGATTTTACCTCAATGCTCAAAGGTCCTAGAAAAGCTCTTCAATGACAGATTGGACAAGCACATTGATAAACACAAAATACTGTGTGACAGTCAGTATGGGTTCAGGAAAAAACATTCGACAGCACTAGCCCTAACGGAATTTATTGAAATGATTAAAGATTCACTAGATTCAAACTTATATTCTATAGGCATATTTATTGACCTGAAGAAAGCATTCGACACTATAAATCACGATATACTGATTGAAAAACTTTACAAATATGAAATAAGAGGGACCGCATTAAAATGGATCAAAAATTACTTAACAAGTAGGACACAATTTGTGCAGATGGGCAATAGCAAATCAAATTGCTTGGACATTACCTGTGGAATTCCTCAGGGCTCAGTCATAGGTCCTAAGTTGTTCATAATTTACATAAATGACATTGTTAAGGTGTCCGATATCCTAAAACTAATTTTATTCGCAGATAACACGACTATTTTTTGCTCAGGTGTCGATCTTAAACAATTGGTAAAATTGGCTAATAACGAAATTTCTAAACTTCACACGTGGTTTAATGTAAACAAATTATCACTAAATCTTACAAAGACCAAATTTATGATGTTTGGGAAAAAAGGCCTGAAGGATGACATTGGGCATGACTGTATATATTTGGATTTCAAGATAAAAATAAACAAAAACCCATCAACTCTATCCGACTGCATGAAATTTAAATAAGAAAACTGTCCTATCCTGTTACCAGTGCGCAGGACACTGCGCAGGACACTGCGACTGGTGCAGGACAGCGCACAGGACACTGCACAGGACACAGGACACTGTGCAGGACAGTGTGCAGGACACAGGACATGGCACAGGACAGTGCGCAGGACACTGCACAGGACAGCGCCCAGGACAGCTCGCAGGACACCGCACAGTACAGGACAATTTCGGCTCTTACTGCTACTGGGGGAAGGGGTGCTGTGATGGTAGCCAAAAGCAACAATAAATGTGAGGAGTAGTGTTTCCCAACCCAGTGCAGGGGGCACACCAGCCAGAATCTGGTTTTTGTAGTTTGTTCCACCTTATCAAGCTCATGATCAGCTGCTTAAGTTACGGCAGGTGTGCTTTCGGAAAAAACACAAATACCTGGATCTGAGCGGTGTGCCCCGAGAACAGGGCAATTCCAGTCCTGGAGGGCCGGTGTGTGTCAGTTACCCTGTGCTGAAGATGGACGGGACCAGGCCTCTTAAGGACGTGCATTGAGAGGTATCCACATGTAACGAGGTAAGTTTATTTTTTTTCACCAATTAAAAGGTTTATTTCACTCTTGACTGCAGAAAATGGTGAAAAGATATTTGCACTGTAAATGAGGCAAAAAGAAACAAACCAATATTTTAAATATTTACAAGGAAGTAAAAAAAACTGACACGAGTCAAAAATAAGGAAAAGTAATGGAGAATTGATTTACGGGCCAATTAAAATAATCCTCACAACTGAGGAAAGAGCAAACACCATTGACTGCAACACAACAGCCCCCTGGGCAACTGAAACTACCCACTTTTATAACCTCCCTACCACATCATTTGGGCCTTAAAAAAAACCTGCTCATCACACTGGGAATTTTAGAATAATACAGATGGGCAAACCAAGATTAATACAGCACTATTATCCCCTTCATTCACGGTAGAGACGATAGTTCTTTTACTTTGATACTGGGTCTTATTTTAAATGGGACATCCGCAACATACAGGCCTAACCCTAACCCTAACTTGGCACTGGTATAAGGCACTCACTTCTGGTGCGCGCTCCCCTACTGAGGCCAGACGTGACAGTACAACATAGCGGACGATAATACAAAAACTAAAGATACCTACACTTGTGAGCGAATTTATGGAGGTAAAATGAGTAAACAGAACGAGTTCTGGCACGTTCTGTTTGGGAATGCTACATCGCGATTCATATAGATACGTGCACTCATCTATATAAATACGCGATGACAGCTAAGTATAGTGCTGAAGAGAAGTGCCTATGAATTGAATTAATGTATACGCGGTATTAATTGGCAACGAAAAAGGAAAATATTTACACGAGCACAAGCACCTAAAGATGAGAAGGAAAAAAAAGTTACGAGTACAACCCCAATTCCGAAATAGTTGGGACAAAGTGTAAATTGTGAATAAAATCAAAACGCAATGACTTTCAAATCAAACCAGCCAGCATTTTATTCACAATAGAACAGATAACATAGCAAATGTTGAAATTGAGGAATTTTACAATTTCATCCACAATGAGCTCATTTCAAATTTGATGGCTGCTACAGGTCTCAAAAAAGTTGGGATAGGGGCCTGTTTATCATGGTGTAGCATCCCCTCTTCTTTTTAACGCAGAGTGGAGGCGTCTGGGCTTTGAGGAGACAGGTTTCTTGAGTTTAGCCATTGGAATTTGATCCCACTCTTGTTTAATACAGGCTTCCAGCTGCTGGAGAGTTTTGGGTCTCCTTTGATGGACTTTTCGTTTAATTATGCACTAAATGTTCTCAGTCGGTGAAAGATCAGGACTGCAGGCAGGCCAGTTCAGCACACGGACTCTTTTACTACAAAGCTATGTTGTTGTAATAGCTGCACGTATGTGGTTTTGCATTGTCCTGCTGAAATACACAAGGCCTTCCTTGCAATAGATGTTGTCTGGAGGGGAGCATATGTTGCTCTAAAACCTTTATATACTTTTCAGCATTCATGGTGCTTTTTAAAACATGCAAGTGTCCCACACCATATGCACTAATGCATCCCCATACCATCAGAGATGCTGGCTTTTGAAATGAACACTGATAACAGGAGAGGTGGTCTTTCTCCTCTTTAGCCCGGAGGACACGACGCCCATGATGTCCTACAAGAATGTCAAATTCGGACTCGTCTGACCACAGGACACTTTGCCACTTTGATACAGTCCATTTTAAATGAGCCTTGGCCCACAGAACACAGTGGCATTTCTGGATCATGCTCAACAATGGCTTCCTTTTTGCATGATAGAGTTTTAGGTGGCATCTGTGGATGGCACAGCAGACTGTGTTTACAGATAGTGGTTTCTTGAAGTATTCCTGGGCCCATTTAGCAATGTCATTGACAGAGTCATGGCAGTGAGTGATGCAGTGGCGTCTGAGGGCCCGAAGATCACGGGCATCCAGTAAAGGACTTCGGCCTTGTCCCTTCTTGTCCCATCTTTTCATGATGTTATGCACTGTTGATAATGAGACCTTCAAAGCCTTTGCAATTTGAGGTTGAGGAACATTGTTTTTAAAGTATTCCACAATTTTTTTACGCAAGCCTTCACAGGTTGGAGAGCCTCTGGCCATCTTTACTTCTGAGAGACTCAGCCTCTCTAAGACATCCCTTTAATAGCCAATCATGTTACACACCTGATGCCAGTTAGCCTAATTACTTGCTAAATGTTCTTTCAGCTGATTCTCTTATATATTAATTGCTTTTTGCCTGTGTCCCAACTTTTCAGACCTGTTGCAGCCAGAAAATTTGAAATGAGCTAATTTTGTGGAAAAAATGTAAAATGTCTCAGTTTCAACATTTGAAATGTTATCTTTGTGAATAAAATCAAAATGCAATGACTTTCAGATCGCATGAGCCAATATGTCATTTAAAATTGAACAATTTACACTGTCCCAATTGTAGAAATGACGTTAACATTACATTTAAAATATTTACGAAAATTACATGACAAAGTTCACAAATATTGCTGTAAATCTGGTGAAAAATGCCTCAGAGAATGCACATCAATTTTCAACATTTTGAGCTAAATGTGGCAAAAGCTTCAGTGTGCACCATTTTACAATCGGTACGCCATAATGGAACGCGTCCCCCGCACTGACACACAAATCCCCTTGGACTAAAAACCTTTGCCGGATTCATGAAAACTGCGGAAAACCCTGATTTGATTGTAAGTACATATGTAGTTGGGGAGAGGGGGAGAGAGAGAGCTTTACCGAGGCTGAGATGGAGGTAAGTTTAGTTTAAGTAGAGACGGGCGGACATTTTCTTTGCTAGTGTTAGACGAAGTGTGACGGGAATGTGCAAATCAAAGGCATGGAAGGAGGGAACTGGTGCAGTCGACTCCGTATCCTCTGCCATAAGTACCATACTAGAGGTCTAAAGAAAATGGTTTGATCTGAAACTGGATGCAAAGAAATGAATTACTACCCCCCAAAAAACAGCTGCCGGAGGAGGCTCTTCACAATCACTACTGTCCTCTGCTGACCAGAGCATCACTAGCATCATTGGAGAGTGCGGTGGAAAATTATTGTTGCTCATTTGTTTTCTGTGTGAACTGTTCAAGGTCAGTGGGTTGTTTTGTGTTCTGCTTGAGACAGCGTATTCAGTTTCAATTCACCAATGAAGGTGTGTGTGCTCGCGCTGCTTGTTTACATAGATGACAGTAAATGTCTGGGCCATACACTGCAGAATGAAGGCACAGAGCGTATTGTGGCTAAAATAAAGAGACCTGACATTAGCTATGAGACCAATAATGAGGAACTGGACAATGAGTATGTAACAAACAACGAGCCGCCCCCTCCGGGTATTTAAGCAAGCTGGGAAAGTGCTTAGGATAGAGGGTCTCTCTGATTTCTTAGTGAGCCGAGTGACGCTCTCCATTCTTCATTAAATATTGCAGCAATATAGCAAAGTCTTAAAAAGACTTTGAAAATGTCTTAATTTTTCTCCAACAAGAGACAGCGATATGCCTCTCCTGGGGCAGACAATGGCAGACTCAGAAAGTTAGTTCTAAGGTGATTAAAGTGTTAGGTCAGCTATGTAGGTCTCTGCTCCTCCACTTAACGAAATAGCTAGATTTGCGCAAATACCGCAAGATTATTAAATCAAGTTAGAATGGGATAACATTAAACTGAAAATAAACTGGGAACCAGGACACCAACGTTACTGACCGGAAATGCTTTCAGGGATGGCTGTCGGAATAAGAATTATGCAATGCTTATGTAGGCTGGTCCCAACAACGCCTTAATTGTCAGCCATTTATAAGTTTCAGGTAGCCTATAGCCTTTCGAATTGTTTTGAAGTTATTTCTGCAGAGCTCTAATTATGCAGCATGCATTCAAATGAAACTAAACATTTCTAGAGCTAATTTATTAACATGAATCCTTCATTCAGTTCACTCTTGAGAACAGAGTGCCTCTGCTGCCGAGTCCTCCTCAAGTGAGTTCCACCTGCTGCTCCAGGACTCCGTCCGGGAAGTCCAAGAGGCGGCCCGGTCCATTCCGAAGAAGTCCTGAGGAACCAAGAAAAACTTCAGAAATTAACGCCAGCCTGAAGGAGAAGAGTTATGCACCCCAAATATAAATTTACATTCGTCCGTCTTCCTTCTGCTGTGTCATTTGCAGCATTTTATTTAGCACTGATAACACAGAAACATTGTTTAAAAAAAGCATAAAGCTCTGAAAAAATATATGCAGGCCTAAAGAAAATTGGATTATGATTGGAAGTAACCTATTTTAATCATCTATTTGGGAGTGTGAATTTGGATTGAGACAAGTTCAATAAACATGATTAACTACAAAATATAAAGGATATGTGGGGGGGTTGGATTACCAGTTTCTGCAAATGTGCTAAAATACCCAATGACTATCTAACCAATACTTTCCTTTGAATCGCTCTATTAGTTCCTGGCGTGTCCTGGCGGCTATATGGTCGGGGTCCATTAGCTCAGTGTTTCCCAACCCTGTTCCTGGAGTACCCCTGCCCTGCATATTTCAGATGTCTCCTTGATTTAACACACCCAGATCAGGTAATTAAGTACTCCACTAATGAGCTGATCAGCTGAATCAGGTGTGTTAAATTTTGGAGACATCTGAAATATGTAGGGCAGGGGTACTCCAGGAACAGGGTTGGGAAACACTGCATTAGCTGGTTCCGGAGCCAGTCGCTCAGGTGAGGTAGGGGCCGCTGGCAGCGGACGGCCCGTCTCATGGCCAAGTTGTGCAGGACACAGCAGGCCAGTGTTATTTTGCACACCTTCCCTGATGCATACAGATGGGCGCCACCTTTTGTGTCCAAACAACCATCTAGCCTTCAAAACACCGTTGGTGCGCTCTATAACAGGCACTGCCCCCCCGTGTGCAATATCATAAGCCATGGCTTCAGTGGGTAACCAGTCTCCAGTCTGAATAGGGAGGATTAGGTCTAATAATTATTCCTGTTCATGTATGCAAAAGCATCATTAGATGGAGCCTTGACGCGTAAGTGTGTGCCGTCTATAGCACCAATGATACTGGGTGGATTGGCTACACGACTGAACCCCTGATTTACTTCCAGTTGCTGTTGCGCATCATAAGGGATCCTTGTCATCCAGCATTAATCTAATTATGCCATGCAGTTCAGCAGGAAGGATATAGCTCATGGACGGCTGGAATATTCCAGATCTGTTGCTAATCTCCCGCTGAAATATCACCTTGGATCAAAAGCCAAGCAGGGAGAGCACCTGTAGAATAGTGGGGATGGCATGGTTTCTGTTTGTTGGCCTTGTCAGATTTGGTTCCAAAAGACTGCACAAAGGCAACAGAATTTGTCTTTGTAGTTGAAAACGACTAATCAACCATCAGTCAACCATCAGTCTCAGCCAACAAACCTGCGCGATTCTCAAAAATGCCCCCTCGCCGAAGGGCACGCGGTGCCAAATCACGCAAAAGTGCAAGATCAGCCATTGTTAGCATTGCCATGGCTATTACTGAAAGGCTTTTATAGCAGATTTAATTCAAATTGAGGTCACCATGGCATTCCAGTAAGCAACACCGGGCCGTTAATTAATATATACTTAGCTCCATTAAAAATGCACGGGTGAGGTATGTACTGTATTTGCGGCAAATTGAAGAATTGATTGACTTTTATTGCTTTTCCAGTGAGGCACGAGAGGAAATAAAGAAAAGCGTGTGGTATTGTAATCCTGACGCACACCACGTGCACGCGCCAAGCACTTCAGTAATAACAAACACTGAGCTGCTCGTGATGTGTACCGTGACACTTGACTTGTTCTTTTTGGTGTGGTCAATAGCCTACATAAAGCCAACAAATAAAAACGAAAGTCTCTCTGCAGAGTGCACACAGATGGAGGCTGTAGCTCAGATGCAGCGTGTGCACTTAGTGATTGTCTGCGCCCTGGTGGCTGCTGTGTTGTAGTATGGTCACACTGTAACCCTCACACTGAGCTAATGTAGGTCTGCAGCGAGATTATGTCATTGTTATTTGCCATTAACTTTGCTATTGTTATTCGTTATATTTGTTGTTGTTATTATCTTTGTTTTGTTGTTGTTGTTAGTTGTATTTGTTATTGATATTTGTCATTATACTTGTTATTTTGTCATTTTATTTTAAGTGTCCATTATTCTTTTTAAACTTGTTTTTTAGGATTTTTCTTTTTTCATTTTATGTTGATGTTTATTATTGTTCATTAATTTCTCTGCAGACCTGACAGGGTTCAGTGTAAGGGTTACAGTGTAACGGTATGATGACAGCAGCCACCAGGGGGCAGATGATCACTGAGTGCACAGTGTTCATCTGAGCAACAGTCTCCAGGAAACAGTCAAACTCTTCATCTTCCATTGCAGCCTTCCAGTCCTCCCATCAATGTGTCTGTTGGGAGAACTCGCTTCTGTTAAACTGCCATGTTCATATTTAAATATCAGAGGCATCAGCGTATTTTGACCATAACAGCATAAATACTGCATGTCATTTATTATAAACTGCATTTTTATGTGCATGTTATTTACACAAGGACTATTCCTGGTAGGCAGCAGGTGTAGATTGAGAAGCCACGAAAAGATCGGTGCAACTAAAATATTGATGAATACCGAAATCCATGTAAATTTCCTTCTGTGAATAGTTTACACAAATTTGTTTGGCATTGGGTCTTGTTCATGAAACGTCAGCATAAGTCAGCATTACCAATCAAAACGTTCTAAGTTTTGCCGAATTAAAGGGACCGTTTGAGAACACTTCTACAAGTATATCCCCAAACGATTATTTTTCACCCCCCAGCAGCCACCATTTGTAACGACTGCTCGGCTACAATCAATACAAACTCGAGACTAGTACGAGTTCATTTTACCAGCAATTAATTTTTTTAAATTGAACAAAATATTCAAAAATCCTCAACATAAAACAGAAATATAATGCAAAAACAACCACATAAAAACCAAACCTGGGACTGCCAGCCACCCGGATCGACAGCCCTACCATTGTAAGAGGAAAGGCGGGAGGGTAGGAGAGAGCCTTGTAGTGCGGCAAAGGCAGGTCTTCAAATATTCTCCCAAACAGGTGTCAGCAAAGTCAGGGACAAACCTACAACACAAAACACCACCAATAGAAAACAGAGGCGCACCAATAGACTGGGAGGTCCCAGCGTGATCTAGCAACTGGCGCAAACCTTCAGAATGGGGACCCGCCCGGTATCTAAAAATAGCCTGTACATAAGGTGAACGTCATTCTCCAAACCCGGAACTCGGGAAAGCGAACGACAGGAGGCAATGTGCCTAGTTGATAAAATAGACTAAAAACTTACTTTTTCTAACTTTTAGATCTAACCTGTGTTGACAATGGGGTGTATTTTACAAAAGCATAGTTTTTTTTTTTTTTAACTATGCTAGCAGCTTATTTAGTTGGAGCCATTGACAATGAATGGACGAACTACGTAAGTTCGCACCTGTTCTTTCGAGAAACGCATTCCTGGATCTGCAGTGCAGACCGAGCGAAAGCAACAATGGCTCTGAACAAAATTCACTTCACCATCGACAGCTAATGGGGAAACACAGATAAGGGGCAGTCCAGATAACACAAACCGCGACAATAACAACCCTTTTTTCATTTGCGCTTAGCCAGCTACAGAAATGCAAAAGCAACGTGTTCAATGCTCGAATCACGGCAGGATTCATAAGTATTCATGCTTTAATTTGTGACCCCTGTGACAGGTTTGTAAGGCAAGCTAGCTTGGTAACGGTTAGTTAACCTACTTGATAATAAGTAGTTGTCTGCTTCTATGCTGGAATTTTAAGTTATTCCACCTGTGTTGTTTGGATTTTCTTTTGCAGCGGCTGCGATTCATTTGTCCGGTATTGTTCATTTTTGTGAGGATTACGCCAGGAACCACAAGCGAGAACCAGTAAATACAAAAAGGAGGCTTTATTTCTGGAGGGGGGGGGGAACCCCCAACAGAGCAGGCAACGGTACAAAGTCCACAATCCAATAATCAGAATCCAAAGGGCAAAATCCAGAATCGTAACCAGGGCACCAATCACAAAATACAGAGTCGGACAAAAAAGGATTCGGTAACGATGGATGTGGCAAAGTACAGGGAATAGGCAAAAATGGAAAATCAAGGACGGTCCAGTCAGAAAGGTAATCACTATGAATACAAGGCGAGAGAAGCGTGGCACAAGCAGACAAAGGAGAACGTTTTGACCAAGGACTGGCTGTGAAAAGACTACTTAAATATACAAACGGGTAGTCACATGCTATGATAGGGAACAGGTGAGCTGGATCAGACTAATGAACAAAGGGCTGAACATGAGGAAGTTCCTAACAACATGAAATTGGCAAAAGCCAAAACACGGACAGGGAACACGAGACAGCCTATGACAAAACACACAGCTCCGGTTAGGGAGTTCTAATGTGCACAGATAATGAGAAGCAGGACAGAGTGGAGCAGGTGCGGAGGATCCGCTGAATTGCAGCAAAGACTAAGTGAAGGCAAGAGGCGGAGACTAGAACAGGGCGAGTGCTGAGAGCTTGTTAATCAATTAGTAAGTGCAGCTATACAATCCCTGGTGCTCGTTAGTAAGTTAGTATTATATGCAATGTTAGTCTGGGTTAGTAACTTAACAGAACAACAAACTGTTAGTATTGGTTAGTAATATAGAAGAGAGAGGCGATGGAAGCAAACGAGATTGGAAGGATTGTTTGAAACCCAGAAACCATGAAATCACCTAAGCATGTGACACGCAGGACTGGGGAGAAGCTGTAACTTAACAAGAGACCAGACAGGGGAGACAAAGTGCAATGAAGGGCATGGCAAAACATGGACCGGACTATAACAGAAAAGTGGATGGGGAATGGCAAAAACGAAAACATGGCAAAGTACAAAAACTAAACAGAACCTGGCAAAACCTAACAGACATAATAATAAACATAACAGGGAATAAGGAAAACATAACAAGCAAGGCAGGAACATAATAAACATGGCAGAACAAGACAGACATGGCAGAATCATAACAATTTTGGTTCAAAAGTAGGCATTTTTAGTTCGCAAATGTAGTGCGATATACTGCAAAGTTTGAAATAAGCAGTAAGTAAAATATGTTGATGTTCAATAATAATGCTAGGTAAGGGAACAAAGCTTGTGAAGACTACAAAAGGGGTTTTGTACACCTATCGCTGCTGGTGGGTCTACGTAAGTATCAGAAGGCTGCAGGTTAACCAGGTTACCTGGGCGTAAGTCGCAGCCCGGGACGGGGGAGAAAGGGAGGAGTGTGACTTTACGGCTCGTCATTCGCCCATTCTTTTAGTGTAAGCAGTTAATATTCATCGATATATGCCTCGGGAGGAGTAATTCTATTTTTAAACTACCTTTGAGCACACATTTCCGCTTCATTCCATGGAGAAAAAACAAATAACAAGCAGTTTAGTGCATCTCGTTTTCAATGGTTCTCTATGGCAGATGCCCGATGCTTGCCCCACATCCACATCACGTGATGATTATTCACGTTTTTCATGACTTCATTCGGGCGGGTCTCCATCAAAGTTTTAGGATTTTTGTATTAGTTCTTGTTTTTCAGCTGGGGCTTCAAAGGTTTTAATTATCAGTGTTTAAGCTATGAGAATTTACTTTCCTTCGCAACATATGGATCACATCTAAGGAAAATGAATGAACAGGTCGTTTAAAAAGCATAAGCCCCATCATGAAATTGTACAAGTTTCCTTGAGTGCATGTTTAGTGCAGTGATGACAGGGTACACTGTATGAGCATTCAGCTCATGGATGAGACGCCTCTGCAGGGTCTCAGTCACCCATGTGCCTCCTTCACTAACTGTGCAACAAAGACTATGCTGTCCATGGATGCTCATGTCGGTGGCTGTCGCACCTCACATTTCACTCTGGATTCTGCTAAGTCTCTCTGCAGAGTGCGCACAGATGGAGGCTGTAGCTCAGATGCAGCATGTGCACCCAGTGTTTGTCTGCCCCCTGGTGGCTGCTGTGTTATAGTACAGTCACACTGTAACCCTCACACTGTTCAAATGTAGGTCTGCAGGGAAATTAAAAAACAAACGGACTTATTCTTCATTATTATTTTTCTAAATTTTTTACATCCTTTTAATTTTAAGAAATTTCATATTTTTATTAGTGATGACAAAAGCTACATTTAATAATAATAATAATAATAATAGTTTGCTATTATTATTTGTTGTTGTAATTGTTATTAGTATTTAGGTTAGTATTATTAGTTGTAAACAACAACAATAATAAATAATAATAAAATGTAAAAATAATTAAAAATCCTAAAAAAAAAAAAGTTTAAAGAAATGAACATATCTGCAGACCTAGGAGGGTTCAGAGTGAGGGTTACAGTGTGACAGTACTATGACACAGCAGCCACCAGGGGGCAGATGATCTGAGTGCACAGTGTTCATCTGAGCAAGTGTCTCCATCTCTGCAGAGAGACCAACCGAAGTGCCCAGGACTAAATCCAAGGTGCGACAGCCACCGACATGAGCTTCCATGGACTGCATGACCACTGTCGCACAGTAGGAGGAGGAGGGCACATGGGTGACTGAGAACCTGCAGCGTTTTCTCTTTCATGTGCATCATGTACACCAGAAGCTCTTCAGAGTGCTGTGTTTCAGATCTGCCTTCTCCATCTCTGTGCACCCTGGAGAGACCAAGCAGAGGGTCAGATCTGCCTTCTACATCTCTGTGCACTCTGGAGAGACCAAGCAGAGGGTCAGATCTGCCTTCTACATCTCTGTGCACTCTGGAGAGACCAAGCAGAGGGTCAGATCTGCCTTCTACATCTCTGTGCACTCTGGAGAGACCAAGCAGAGGGTCTCAGACAAAATGTAAGGTGTGGCAGCCACCAACATCAAGATCCATGTCAAGCACGACCACTGTTGCAGTCAGTGGAAGCGGCACATGGTTGAGCTGGCACGAGATTCAGGACTCCATTGTGAATCCATTTCAGACGGCCAGCTTGCATTGTTGAATTCCAGGGAATCAGAGGCGCCCTTGTCCATCTGCTGTGGTCACCACCCTAGAGTTTGCTCAGGGTCAATCCAGCAGTCTTTTTAAGGCACTAACACAGGAAACATGGGCCACAGTATTTTCCCCTCCCAGCCAGCAGAGGGTGTCAGTGCGGCTGACTGCATACAATATAATTCTTGTACATCACTTTGGATTGCAGTGTCTGCCAAATGAATATCATGCAATATTCTGCTGGGTGGTACATTATACCAAAGCAGCAATACAGACTTATCCAGTGAGAGCTTTTAGCACTTAGTTTAAATGCCCACTGGATCAAGCCACTATAACACTGCACCTTCATGCTGAACTACCAGCAAAGCAAGGAAGATTGCAATGCAGACACACTGCACCTCCGCCTGAAGCCCTTGGCACCACTGAGACAGCATGACATTGAAAGCACTGGCAGAAAGGGTGGCGTCAGAGCCCTGCAAGCAATATTCGAGAGGCAGGAATACACCGGAGAATACTTACTTACCAAGCTACTGCACTCACATGTACACTTACCATTCACTGACAGACACATACCTACTGGCACTTTACAGTCCAATTAGCCTAACCTACATGCATTCAAAACAAAGCGCTAAATGGAGTTATTTTGCAGCCAATACCAGCATCGATGAGGTCTGGAACACTACCTAGGGTACGCATCACTAACATGCTGCAGTCCAAGGATAATTTATGATATCCAATTAGCATGCCCTGTATGTATTTGAAAAGTAATGCCAAATGTGAAGTTAAATTCCATACCTACCTCCTTGACTTGCACCCCAAAGTGCATCATGACCTTTCCTTTGGTCAGAGTCACAGGTCTAACCTCAGGTACATCAAACACACTACTTGATCAGTCAGTAAATGACTCAATACACTCCAGAGATGGCCAGGGTTAAGAGTGGGTGTCCACCTTTATGTATGTTTTTTATTCTGTAAAACCATTCAGTACTGAGGACACAATGCACTGAAGCTTTCTCCAGACTACATTTGAATACCTCCATACAGTTTTTGAAGGGAATGCGTTTATAAGCCTCAGTATAGCGCATGTTCAGTCAGGCTAGTAATAAGCTCGTTTCTGTCCAATCGTTCTTAACTTCAGCTCCTCCCACCCAATATAACCAAGACAGCGTTCATTTATTTCTCTGTATCCGCACCCTCCACACTGCTCAGTGACTCGGGTTACTAAGATCTCTCATCTCTAAGCAGCGTGACAATTCTTTTTGGAGAAATCCACCTCACAAAACCAAAGTAAATCTTTGTCACCATTATGGGGCAGAAAGAGCCATTTTCCCACTTCCTCTCCTGTTTGCAGCTAATCTGGCCCACCTGCTGCGGAGGTTTTGGTTTTTCATTCTCGCGGGAGCAATTTATCATAACGTTCACAATTATCTAGGTTCGTCTCTCCGGCAACATTCTGTCCTCGCGAATAAATGCAATGACCTGCATTGGCCGTCGTTAAGCTACCCTCCAAGACGCTGGCATTGCTGGAGTCAATAAAGATTTTAACTGCAGCTCGCAAATTGGACGCAGCATGTTATGAAGAATGACAATAAGGATAGACAAGTAACTTAAGGTTTTGTGTGTCCGTTCACACACTCTGCATCGAAAAAAAATTCACAAGGAGGGAAGGAAAATTGCCGACTCGGTTTCCTCCAGTTTTCCTGTGAAATTGGTTGGCGTGGGCGACTTCACCTGCTGTTAAGCCGATCGGTCTCTGCTCTGTACCAGGAGATAACTAATCAAACATGTCAATTGTTCAATAAGTACATTATACTGCCCATTCCAGACATTGCTGCCTCTTTCCCTCCAAATTAAACCACTGATTTGTTGCCATTATTATTATTATTATTATTATTATTATGTAGGCCTTGTTGAGGAATTGTGCATTTTCGCATTGAAGAACCAGGGAACTTATTGGTTATTTCAAGTTTTGGGGTCTGCAGCTATTTTAGGCAGTGTTACGGTTGGTGATGGGTATTGTTTATGGTCAATGTTGGTTGTGCATTCTAGACTCTACCCATTATGGGCCAGGATTGCTGCACTTTGCCTGGGATGCAAGACCCTAAATCTTTGCCAGCATGAAGCTCATGTTGTCCAGCTGCGGTAAATGTCATCTGTACTGAATTGGCGCCAACCTCGCGGCCAAGCTGGCAACCAGATCAGATAATTTGCTCGTATCTGGCTTGTATCTGTAGTGGCTCATTTCAGTTGCTCCTACAATTGCAAAGGCTTTGAAGGCACGTTACCAAGACAACAAGCATTGCTAATACTTTGCTAGCATCAGCCTCACCACTTCAGGCCATCCCTTGCTCTCTAAGCTAGTGCCATCTTTATCAGCGTATGCTGCCGAGCAGGCAAACCATCCTGATACCCTGACAGTTCCTGCTACACATTCCCAAGCTCATTTTGTTTACTAAAATTACTCTGCTTTCTTCTGATTTTATTAATCTATTTTACAAACCTATGCTGTTGTCTGCTCCAACATCTACGCTTCATCTGCCTCCATCAGCTCTGCCTGCTTTGACATCTTACCCTGTCTGCCGGTAATGCCCATCACCTTAGCTGAGCAAACCGTAAGTACAAGAGCACCCTGTATGTGAATCCAAAGGGCCCAAAAATGTAAAAGCCATCCCGGCAAGCCCAAACCTTTGGCTGTTTTGGGGGTTCGTGCTGCGCTCTCAGTTGAGCTGTATGCCATCTCTCTCAGTTCATGGGAACTTGCACACACACGCACACACGCACACGCACGCACGCACGCACGCACGCACGCACACGGAATATTTACTTTGTATCAAGTCACTCTAATGGTGTCTTGCCAGATGTTCCACTGTTAGCATTCAGCATGCCTGCAGATTTACACACAACCAGAGGATAAGGTCACACATGCTTGCATAAATTGAAAGGAAATGCGACATGATTGACGCCCTACAGTCTCATAGTACATTTCCTTTGTAACAAGCCACTTCAGGAGAGTCTTTCTGAAAGTTCCGTCTGTATTCAGTCAGCCATACGCGTTTCTGGAACTCAAAGTGCAACACGCTGGCAACCACAAATTAATCCATTTTATTCCATTCACACTTCGATTTTATCAGAAGGTGACTATTTTCCTGCTCCCTTTGGGAGCGCGGGTTTGGGGGGTTGTGATCTCAGGGACTGTCATGCTCGCTCTGATTGTTCCAGAGCATCACTCGAGCTGAGTCACCGCCAAACTCCAACGAAGCTCGTCCTGCAAGAAATGACAGCAGGGCTGGTAGTCTTTTCTGATTGGTCAAGATTACTGGGGAAATTCTTTGCCTTTTTTCTGCCTATTTCAAAGGGCAAGTTTATGAATGCAAAAGCAAAAAAATTTAATTGCTGAAAAGAAACCCAATGAATGGATGGGTTTAAAAGCAGAAAGTCTGGACCTTGACAAAACTGAACACGACAAATCCATTGACGACAGGGTATGTCAATGATTAGATGAATAGCCGAGTAGCTAGTAGGTACAGATGCAATTTTTGGCCATTTATACAGACATGAATGCAACAAAGCAAGCTGATCAACCCAATGTACAATAAACTCTGTTCTGTGATAGAAATCACACCCCAACACTCCCAGCAACGCCCGCAACCTCTACCAGCCACACCCCACCAATTCCCTGGCCCCCACACACCCCCCTTCCCAGAAATGCTGTCCCCAGTCAATTCTTATTTTTTCTGCAAAGAATACACATATGAGACAGCGCATCGTCCAGCAGTCACAATGAAGCAAAACTGCTAAGTCCACTCGGCCAATGTAAAAACTGAAAGCTTCCAACCAGCAATCAAAGACAAGGACAAACCCTGAACCGCACGCATTAAGGTCGTCAAAATCCATAAATACATCTAGAGAGAATTTTTTTACTGACAGACAATTTCACCCAATGCAACGAGTCATTTTACTCTGAAATTTATGCTGTGATTCAGAGCAATATTTGAGCACTGGTAATACAATTAAATTAAAACCAACAGCAGCTCAGTGAAAATTTAACACCAATTTTGAGTGAAGCAATCTCACTAACCAGCAACAAAAAAAGAAAAAACAAAAACAAACAACCGCATCGGTATCAAGCCCAGTGGACGTACATAACCATGATCTTACCTTTGATGTCTCCTGCAAGACGTTTATAACAATCCACCACCATGTTAATGTTCATGTTAATGTTCAATCTGTAAATGTTCGATTTAACCAAACATTTAATCAAGGTAAACACCCAATCTGCTATTTTAAGCAAAATAAAGTTTGGTTTTATGAAAAAAGCTGTACAAGACTTTCTCCTTTTTCCTCACATATATCTAAAGGGGTCGACCCCCACAGACGGAGGATTGTAACAGAACTGTTCGGCGAACGAGTGATTGCCCTACACCGCGACGTGGAATGGCCCCCGAGGTCACCGGACTTAAACCCTCTTGACTTTTTCTTGTGGGGTCATCCTAAGTAAAAAGTGTACGTTACTCCACCTAGGGACCTGGATGACCTTGAGGAAAACATAACAGCAGAAGTCGGTGTTCTCAGAAGGGACAGAGCTTTGATCTGCCGTGCAGTGTACGATATGCTGAGGAGGGCCCAAATCTGCCAGGACAGAAATGGTGGACATGTTGAGGATGTGTGAAAGGGTTAATTCAAAAGTAATGGCAATTTGTGATAAACAAAGGGCAAACCTAACGCTGCTTCCTATGGTCTCAGATCCTGTTTTCATCCCAGCACTTTCTCGCGCAAAACAGCCGTATCGCAATTTACGTAATTAGCCTGTGCTCACATGTGCGTGACATGTTGAGTATGTGCGATTGCACAATAAAGCACTGAACCATTGTCTATCAACCTATGTAAAAGGATTTTCAAAAAATTATAGAATATTAATTTTAGGGCAATTTCTCAAAGTGAGACTTTTTTTGATACACCCTGTATAAGTAATAATATAATGTTCCAAAAACCCACAAGCAATTTATTTAAAAGTGTGTGCTAAAATTAGTCTATGATAATCAGATAAGAATTACACATTCTCCACCATAGGAAAAATATTGAGTGACTTTAAACATTTTTTTAAGCCGCAAATGAGTGGCATATTGTAAGACAAAAGACTCATGAGGTCATAAAAATAAGATTTAGAGCAGTGATGCATAATATGCATAATGCATAATATGTTAGTTATGAGGTGAAAAAACAATATTGGATGATAATGATGGTTTTCTGAGTATCTTGGGCTGAGTTGAATCACAGGTCAAAGGTGGAGTCCCATTAAGGGCATTTTCTGGCCCAAACCACCGATTTCAAAATAATTTTCAGCAATGATAAGCCACCCCATGGGGTTCATGAATCCACCAGAGAAACCTGCAATATCAATTTTCTTTATGACAAAAAAATGATATTTTTATCATTTTTTAGTTTTTGGGAGGGGCCACCCATTCTGGGGCCCCACAAAGTGTCACCAATGATTATAATCATGTGCTTATCAATGCACATTGTAGCTGATATATTTTCCTCATGAATGAAAAAAGAATTTGTTGAAATTGATGTCATACCGCCAAGATAGGAAGATATTTGCTCAAAAAATATGTTCTAAAATGAAGATTTCTAACGGCCACGTGTGTAAACGACGGTACATTTGACAAAGTTCCCGGCCACGACACACTAAGGGAATTTGCTGAAATTTGAATTTGCCCTTGGGTATGACCAACATTCAATGAAAAAACCGGGATGTGTAACATCTTTATCCGAACGCTTGCATCAACCGACCGTTGTAAACCCAAAAATGGGGCGTGTTGATACGGAATGGACTGTGTGAGTATGGCTCTCACTTAATAACTATATTACTAAAAAAACTTTAACATCATTAGGGTCATAGTTAATTCTTCTAGTTTATGCTTAAAATTATTACCTATTCTTAGACTTTGACCTCGACAAGGTGATGAGTCCCCTTGAGGAATAACTATCACGCTATAATGCCTATTTAACATATATTTGATACACATTTGACTATATTTCGCACAAATTAAATAATCTATTCACAATTGATCACAGATTTGAATTTGGCTGTTTGTGGCTGCATCTTTGTTTGTGACAAGGTTTGGTCTTCCTCTACCACCAGAGGTCAGATTCACTCCAGACATTGGTCTGTCTGGGATGTCTTCTCTTGTCGGCCCCACTGCGGGGCAGATAGCCACTACCTTTTAAAATTCTACAATTGTGGTTGGAACAACCACCAGCGTCACAGTGGGGTGCCAGGACTGAGTTTGAGAACCTTGTAGGTTGCTTTGCTTTCACTCTTCTGTCGAAGTTCATCCCAAACCATCTCGATGGGGTTTAAGTCTGGAGACTGTGCTGCTACTCCATGTTTTCAAGCTTACCATCTTGTTCTTTTTTCCTAAGGTAGTTCTGGCAGAGCTTGGACTTATGTTTTGGGTCATTATCTTGCTGTAGGATGAACCCCTGACCGACTAGACGTATACCAGAGGGTACTGCATGGCGCTGCAGAATGCTGTGGGAGCCGTTTTGGTTCAGGGTGCCTTTCACTCTACAAGTCACTGACCCTGGATCCAGCAAAACAGCCCCAGACCATCACGCTTCATCCTCCATGTTTGACAGTTGATGTCACACACTGAGGAACCATCCTTTCACCTACTAGACGGCGTACAAAAAACCTGGGTAACCTTACCTTATGTTAAAAACTTCTGACAGTTCACCACTTGCCTTTGTACCATTTCAAGCTATTCATTGTACTGGAACTGCATAATTTTCAATAAAAAACTGGAAAAATTAGGGTGTCCTAAAACTTTTGACCGGTAGTGTATAAACAAACATAATTTATGGAAACATTTTCCTCCAACAAAAATAATCCAAAAAATATATCGATGATTTTACCTCTATACCGGCGATATTGGCGAATTGAGTTTTTAATTGGATTTACTGGTTCGCAGGAAACAGCCAGAATTTCAGCATCGCGCCAGCAGCCAAAATGACAGGCGCCCAAGACTAACCACTGAAAAAATATGGCACAACTATCTTTAGGTCGAAGTCAAAACGTTAAATTGTGGTTAAAATATTTAATTTTCACTCAGACATGACATTTATGTAGGTTTCAGAGGCAGCGCCGTCGTATAGGGGGGAAAGGTGATGACAATTCTAAGGGCCCACAGTCCATTAGGGCCCACAAAACCCACAGTGGCCACCATGACAAAATTATTCTGTATAGATTTACCTAATATTCATACTAATGCATCAGAGTTTAAACAAAGCCATTAAGGAATGCAATATTGATGAAATACATTTCAGTAACCCCCTTCTTAAAAAATGGTTCGGTCCATGCTTGCTTCGCACTTGTATTGGAAAATTGTCTGTGCGTTTTTGCTGGCGAGGTCGTGAACTAAGGCAGCAAACAGGGAGCACCGCCCTTGCGAATACCATGTCCAACAAAAAAAAACTCACACACAAATCTGGACACCAGAAAAGAATAGAGAGAGGACAGCAGGAGCAAAGCAGGGGTCCAGAACATTACACAATTCTTTTCAAAGAAAGGTGAGCGTATTTAACTAGCTTGCTATGTTAGCTGTTCAGACTGGCTATCCAGCTGCTAACGTTACGTTAATGTAACATGCGGTCAGCTGAGTAAATAATCACCTGACAAGAATGACATTACTCAGTTATTAACGGTATCATCCACAGGAAAGATCGGTAAGGTTATCATTCGCCAGCCATTATAATATGCCGTCAAAAAATCCGGTAGTAGCAGGCTAGGACACGTTCCTCCGTTCTTATTATGAGTGGTTACTGCATACTTAACTCTCTCTAGCTGTAAGTGACAGTTAGGCTAGGTTAGGCTAGTGACACGCAGTCAGTGTGGTAACCATACATGCCAACTCAGACTACAGCTTTCGGGGCGTTTCATTCTGAAAAAAAAAAAACGCCCCAAAAGTGGTAGAGTTTGCATGTATGGATAACCTTAGGTGTAACTTAAATAATTGCTTGACAAGGCTGACATTACTTTTACCTTAAGTGCTTACTAAAACTAAACTGCTACTTTAGCCTGTTGACATAAGTCTTGTTCACGCAGGGGGTCAATTTGCAAAGCTTGCCCTCCTCTTAACAATTGCAAAATGAAGCTGAGTGCTTAGAGCTATGGTACTGAGAAGCCCATTTAGATTTTGTTTATTCCAAGACTCGGTAGGTTAGTTCTTCATCAGTTGTTCCATGGAACATAACTTTAAATGTTTACGAAAGTAATATGAAATGGAACAATTAAACCTTTACGCACTGCTACTCCAGAATCAGCTGTGGTCACTTCATCTGAACCTGACCCAGCGACAGTCCCTCATCACCAGCAGTCTGAATATGTTTTTGATGGTGAGTGATTGAGTGAATGTGAATAAGACAACTAATAATTCATAATTTACATAATGATACTCTGACTCTTTGTTGAGTGGTTAATTGTAAAAAAGGAAAAATTGGGTGTATTGCATTAGGCACTGTCAAGAACACTGAGAAACAGAAAAATAAAGAATAACATCATGATACATAGTCGTAAAAAAATGGCAATGAAAAGTCGGGGGCGGGGGCCCACACCGGTATTCTGTCACCTTATTTTTCAGAATGAGGTCCAGCACTCCCCTCCTGCCTCTGCCCCCCTTCTCCAACAGGGCTGGGCGGGGCTTAACTCCTCCACCTTACAAGCTCTTGGGTCGGACAAATTATATTTGAAACAGAAAATCAAATAAAGACACAATACATAATGTGAACCCGCCTCAATCATTCCACTGAGCAGGAAAGTCTACAGGGTGAATGCAATGGATGGAGGGCAGTAAAATGGCAGGAACGCAGGAGAAATAAACACAGCAGGGAAGGTCTGAACTGTTAATCTTCTGTTCTGAAGAGTGTCGCTTTGCGTCCAGGTTCACATTACATAGACGGTAAAGGCAATTGTACGAATTACAATACTGGCCTCTGGTGGCAAGAATTGCATCTTGTTTTCAAATACTGGTAGTATCGGCACTAAACAGATTTAAAAGGCGAAATTCATTGAAGTTTCATCAAGGTAATGATATCTGGTACCCAAAATTATGAATTCTATTCTGACGGAGAAGTAATGATAATCGATAACCTACATAATGTCTATAGCATTAACAGTAAAAGAACAGCTTTTATGAGTGAAATTTATTTATATTAAAATAAAGCCATCCGGCGGCAAAATTAATTCTAGTATCAGATTATGTATTGCACCCTTATTCAGAAGTATTGGATGGCATTATAATACAACAGCCATACATTTCATTCACTAGCAGTAAACTAATGCCATCTTGTGGTTAAATTTAAAATTTCACCCTAGTTAAGAGATAGCGTTCTTTTAATTCAAATGAGCGCAATCTGGTGGCAAAGATTTTGAATTGCATTGATTCAAATTTTAAAAATTGGTAAAGACAATCTTGTGAATTCAAATAAAAGCAAACCTATTGGCAAGCATTCAGCAGAAAAAATTCAAATCAACTGTTTTAATGATCATAAAACCTGTTTTGATTAGTTACCATACTTCCTAAGAGTTCAGTCCACATTGTAATAATTTGGCAGTATATTAATTTACAGGTGGACTGTGTGGTATTATTTTACAGCAATACTACAACATAAATAGTACATATGACATTGATTACAACCAGCCACACAAGAAATTGCACAATGTTCTGAACTTACACTCCAGTTTAATGCCACCATTAACCCGTCCATGGTTGGGAAAGAAATGTTTATCTGTATTTTGGATAGCAGTTAGATTAGTCCAACCTCAGGTCATAAAATCAGGAAAATAATGTAATAAGACAACAGTGAGTATTCTTATATTAACAATAATAAAATAATAATGGTCAATCCACAATAATCTTACATTAAACATATTTATCAAACAAATATTGAATTAGATGGCATTTTTGTTGCTTGGATCACCAAGTTGCTTAACTCTCACAAGGCCAGTCCACTCACGTTTAGCATATTCATATTCACACTCATTTCCATACTCTTGATAATCATACCTAAAACCGTAATTGTAGCTGCAATTATATGTATATTCATAACCACAAATATATTCATCCACATCTCCATAATAGGAAGAATGGCTATTTACAATAATATTCATTTTGTATCCATAATAAACGATATTCACATTAATATGGGCCTTGACCAAAAACAGACCCTCAAATTTTAAAAAAGTCTCTTCTCCCCAATGAGAAATAGACGTGCCCCCCAGTATTTCATAGATGAGCCTGCTTTAGAACAGTTGTATCTCTTTAAGGTAACCATAGTTACTCTCCCCCACACACTGCATTGCATCTATGTATCCAGGGTTCAGAGGTCAGACATGGGGGTCATTGGGGAGGGGCAGAGGACTTTGCAACAAACATTGTACAAAGATTACATTCAGTTGGCAGGAATGCTGGGAAGGTCAACAGTCCTTCAACAGTGTTTCTGTGAGTTGGTCCAGGTTTTGACACTGGCTACATTCCTTGCATGCCACAGTGAGTGACACGGGTGTAGTACACTGCCTTAAGAAAAAGAATACATCACTGGGCCCAAGTTTTCCAATGTTTTTCCAATGTCTCCCCATTCCAGCACCCATCTTCCCTTATTTGAAAAAAAAAAACTACAACTCCCATGCTGCTCCAACCCTCGGAAAAGCCCCTGGCTATTAGAGGGAGAACCTAAACAAGGTGGCATAAAGCAACAGTGCACCACGCCTCCTTGCTAACCTGCAATTCCTTGATGGCCGCTTGTAGGATTTTGACACACATCTCTGTTCGCGACGATACAGCTGAAACGGTTCGCTTCGCACAGACACCGGACACTGACAGGAAACGCTGGCACAGGATTGCGCAAAATAAAACTTGAGGGGGAAACGGCCCAAAAATTAAATGGAAAGCCTGACAGACTGAAGGCGTTGCAAGGCAAGTGGCTTCGAATTTTTACAGAGTACAGTTTGCTACATCGTGTCAAAAGCGAGACATCCCCCCGGCAGCCTGTTCCTTCGCGAAAATAAATGTAATAAATTCTCTTGCGGTGCCTGCATGATCGCCAACAGATGGCGCCCCTCTACCAGTCTCACGGTTAAAATAACTTCCTGAAAGGGGCTCTGGGACAACACGAGGTGTGCGGGGCAGTGGAGT
Source organism: Gymnothorax javanicus (assembly GCA_029692085.1). NCBI lineage: Eukaryota > Metazoa > Chordata > Actinopteri > Anguilliformes > Muraenidae > Gymnothorax > Gymnothorax javanicus. The sequence continues at coordinate 37,380 of JAFJMP010000103.1, read as the reverse complement.
GGGGAGAAGCTAGAGGCCCACCAGCGCCCCCGACAGGACAGGGCAGAAACAGGTCCTGGCATTGGGGTGGGCACATCAGCGCAGAACCTCTGGGGGATGGGAGAGAGAGACCCCCAGCATCGCGCTGGGTGACTCTGTGCTGTGTGTACGCTCTTGCTCTGCTCGCGACGCTGCCAGCAGGTGCCTCCAGAGGGCGCCCTAGGCTGAGCGCTCACTTGGGAGTGGACGGTGAGCACTGGCTAGAAAATCGTAGTTTCATATTTGGTGTTGACTCCCCTTTTTGCTTCATGTCCTGGCTCCAAAATCCATGGGACACTTGAATGACCCTTGGGATCCATTGAGGGCTGTTCCATCTGGACAAAGAGAGAAGAGAGGACGGACACGCCAGGCTTTCAGAGAATAATCAGCTATTTTATGTCACTCATGAAACTTGGTCAGTTTGCATATCATCACCATCTTGAATACCTTCCAGCTGCAACTGATGACCTCATCTTGCACACTCCGAAAGACAGAGAATATCAAACATTTGCATTTTAGTCTAGCATTAAGACTTAGAAAAAATGTTGCAGAAATCAGATTCTTTTAAAGACAACTAAAAGATTTCCAAAATAGTGAAAAAGTTTTGCTAATTTCGCAAATGGGGTCATATATTTTTCTCTTGTAAATAGTCACTAAAACTAGCAAAGGTTTACTAGTTGAGTGTACAGCGCATTAGAGAACTAACATTCTGCCCGAGTCGCCACTAACTGCACCCAGATTTGAACTTATATGTCCAATCAAATCCAATCAAATTATACGCATTTGTAATTCGACACACTGTGACACATCGCTTCTGATAAAAAAAGGTGTGAAAGAGAGGAGGCGTGGCTGCTCACTCAGGACCTGATCCTGATCCAGATCTGACTGCTGGAGTGCGCTAACAGACCGCATCTCACAGCCTGAGAGGCTAATCTCACGCGCTAACTCTAGCAGACCTGAAGCCGCTGCTGTGGTGTCTCAGGACCTGCTTGTTTTAGCAGAATATTAATATTCAAACAAAATCAGTGCGCACGCTGCTGACAGGAGAAGTGGCCCCCAAGCTTAAAATATAAAATTAAACAAGAGACTGGGCCAGGGGGTGCGTTTTTTTTTAAAACACCAAAAAATGAAACCCAGTACATTTTTCAGGATCCTGGCAGGCAAAAAAAAGTGAGACTGAATGTGCCTGTTTTCAATGTTACATTAAAAGACTGATGGTTTTAAACTGTTTAAATTTATATACTTTTATCTAAGAAGACAAAGGACTCATATCTTATGCTCAGAAAGAAATAGAAGGAGTTTATGAACGAAGCAAAGCTTTGTATTTAGAAGACAGAAAGTAGAGAGGTGCAGGTATTAAAAAAGCAGGTGAAGGAAGTGAGGGCGAGAAGTAAAGGCGAAGGACTGAAGACACAGCTGACAAACCGACAGCATGGATTCGGGGCCCATGCGTCTGGGTGATGGCTGGTATGGAATTATCACTGTTTAAATGCACACTGGTTCTGTGCTGGGCTGTGATTTACTTCATTTTGAAAGCCTGTCATTAACCCAGTGACAGCGACGGACTAAAGCTGCACCAAATGTGACCTTTACAGCATGATGAATTTAAGCTCCTGATATGTGTGTTTGGAGAGAATTTTTCAGAAACTCTGAGGCTTTATCGCTAATCCCTGAAGAAACTGAACATGACAACACCGACAATGAAGCAGTAAAACATTTTTAGGATCCAGATTACCAAAAATCAGACACCATTAGTCTTGCAACAGAACAATAATAATATGCCTTTTTATTGAAGAACGCTGCTTGGACTCAGATTACTTCTGGGCAGAAGGGATGAATCCCCTGTAGTCATGAGTAAAGCATCAGTCAGAACATGAACAAATCACTTTTGCAGTTTTTTAAAAAATAATATATATATTTTTTAGCTTAGGTTGACTTAGGGGTGTGGTCTGTGAAGTTATTAGTGAGCTAGGGGCATGGTGTACGATGTAATTGGTGGACAGGTATGGTCAGGGGCGTGGCCTGAGATGTTATTGGCAGACGGGCTCGGTTAGAGGTGTGGTGATACTCACAGATTTGCGGATGTTGCCCCTGGGCTTCATCATGGGTTTGCCCGGCTTACTGTCGAAACTCTCGGGCAGGGTGGAGGACCCGTGCCCACTTTTCCTCGCCTGCAGAGCCAGCTGATACGCCACCTCAAACGCTTGCCCCAGCGTCAGGATGATCTCATAGGCCAGGTTCTGCGGCAGGTACAAACACAAGCTCACACACATGCACTCCAGCAAATGCTCATATACGCATTCAGAGGCACATAAACGGGTGAATGAACACACAAACAAATGCACTCATACACATTAACACACACACATGCAAAAACACATGCATACACAGAAACACAATGCAGGCAAAATGCCAATGCAGCCATTTTACCTCTGAGCGGCCAAATGGGGACTCGACATCACACCAACTGTGCAATACAAGATGGAGCAGGCAGGACGCACCATGGAGCGCAAACTGCAGTACTTACAGCTGACCCACAGGGGGAGCTGCAGGAGACTCACCACATCAAATGCAGTGAAGACGTGGCAGTAGTGGTGGCTGGACTTGAGGTCTTTGGTGATGTAGGCGAAGGTGGAGAGGTCGTCGGGGTCCTGGGCGGCACACGAGATGTTCCGGATCTCGTGCTCTGCGATGACGTTCTGCCAATCACACTGTGTTTTTCAAGAATATTCTAGAACTCTGCTTTAAAACTCAGTCTGGCAAAGCCTGAGTGCAGTAACTAGATCTTATTACGCAGTTTTAGGCCCGAAAGTAAATGCAGGTTAGGATTTATTTGGATAAATTATAGTGAACTGACCTGTCTTAATATCATTTCTATCATAGATGAGCTAACTTTTCATCTGCTGGGACACCAAACAAATTCTGAAGCCATTTTTTACTGTTTAAATTATTTTGTCGTTACTGCACTTAGCCTTTGCTGGGCAGTATGTGTTTTCTTTCTTTAACTCTTTCAAGGTCACATACAGAAATTATTTCCATATCATGCCAATTGACTCCTCTGCTCAAATACAGATTTTTCCAGAATCTTACCCAGAAAGGGCCGGTGTGGGTGCGGCTTTCATTCCAACTAAGCAGCTACACACCGGATTCTGCTAATCAAGGTCCTGAGCACAGAGTCTAATTCAAACTGATCGTGTATCCCTGAATATTTGCTCTTGATGTGTAAAGTCTGCTATATTTTGCAGAAAATAAATGCATCCAACTTGAGCTGAAATGTATAAGCAACATTTTACTATTAATATTAATATTTCATAGCATGAAATGCTTTGGGTACAACAGAATTTGATAAAGACTTCCAGCATATCTGATATCTGGTCTTAATTAACTTATGCAGAGTGGTCATGTTTGGTTTTGTAAAAGCTGGGGGTCAAAGGTTAAGAGCGGAAGTAAAGACCCTGGGGCACAGATGTACCGTGATACAGAGCCCAAAAAATTTACCAAGGGAGGGAGAGAAGATTTAACTCAAGCAGAAGAACACATTCTTTTTACTTCAGGCGCTGTCACATACGTCGTTTTCAACAGGGCTACGACAAATGAGGGGCGATTCGTGAGATGCTGGTATGTCCCACAAAATTTATGTATTCTACGATGGAAAAGGCCAATCTGGACCCTCGTCCTGGAATTTTGAACATGTTCAAAATTTTTTCGGCATCGTAGGTGAAGCCCATTATGTCAAGACTATGTCAAGCCCATTTCGTAGGTCTGTCGTGCGGTGCCCTACAAGTTTGTTCCACTGTGTTACGCTAGACCTATGAATTTCGTTAGATTTTTGGGGTCATCTGAGGTCTGCATTTTTTTTTGGAATTTCCTACAATAGACCTACGGTTGTCCTAAATTCAACCCATGACAGTCCTCTGAATATTCCACCATTGTACGTCCATTCTGCAACTGTCATGAGTTAAGTGAACAATTACAATTCTATCCTACTTCAGTCGCACAGCTGTCTTGAAATTTTTTATGACAAATTTTCCTACGACGGCAGTACGACTCATGAGTGATATGAATGATATGATATATCATTATGTGACCGCCACCACACAACATTCAAATCTTCTTCTCCCAAACATACGTTAATCCTTTCTGTTGTGGACCCACTAAAATCATACGACATAAAAAGATCATGTGACGTCTGTGAAAGCCCCTTTTCCTCCAGGGTAATTTTGAGCGAGTCAGGCAATGAATGGTGGGGATTTAAGTGGAAGGGTAGAGACAAAATGGGAATTCCAGACTTTAGGACAGAAAATATAAGGAATTTTGGAGAAGTTGATTCCATATTTGGGAGACAAAAAATACGGAATTTAGGGAAAAAACCAAAAGGCTTATTTGTTGCCTGACGTTGGTCCTTAGCAAAACCGCAGTCAAGCAGGAAGCGGACCATATGACTGCGCAAACTCTGGTGCTACACATTCAGCTACACACCCTCAGCATCATTCACAGCCATCCGAGGGTGGAGCCAGTGAAGGGTTCGGTGTACCTTGTTTGCGCCGTCGATGAACTTAACTCCTTTGTAGGAAACCGAGAGGATGATGATGGGAATGCTCTTCATCTGGTCGGTGGACTTCTACAAGAGTAACACCGAACACAGAAACACTCATCCACTGCAAAACACATCATTATGATTCCGGATATGACTTCCATTGCTGATCTGGGGTCAGTGAGGCTACTCTTCTGAAGCGGGACAGAGAGTGTAAGAGCAGGAAGGACTGCAGAAGCCAACAGATTTACGTCACAGCTGAGAGCCGACAGCATGGATTCACAGCCTGAGGGTATCTGTGCGACAGCTGGTCTGGCATCACCCCCGTTTAAACACACACTATTTCCACAAAGTCGGTCATTAATCTGGCAGCGGGAAAGCATCGGAGGACAGGGAGGAAACCTTGAGCAAATATAACCTTTAGAACAAATTAATTTCATCTCCCCGATGCATGCATTCTAAAAGCATTTTTCAGAACGATGTCAAAACTTTGACACTACTTCTTTCAGAAGGATGTGCCAAACTGTGTGACCTCTTCATTTTTTCAGATCTTTTCACCAAAGCTTGTCATTTAAAAACTAACCGAGTAGCATTTATATGAAAGCATCTTTAAGTAATGTGGAATCATATCAATAGACCCTCACCGTCACTGAGAGACCTTGTGTGATCCACACATACAATATTAATATCGCACTAATATTCCACACTTCAAAGAGCTCCTGGCAATTCTGCCTGCTTTCGACACAATTCCACGGCATCGGGCTCCTGTCTCGATCGCTTTCCGCCTTACAGATCGAGCAGACATAAAACCGATCCTTCTGATGGAGTAACAAGAGGCGAAGTGAGGAGCTGTTATGAATTGATGAGGGAAAGAAATTCCTTGAGAATTCAGCAGGGGTTTTGAGAGAATGCTGCAGTGCGGATGTGTAAAGCGGCACTCAGAGCAGGCCTGTGCATGACTGGAGGCCCCGTAAACACACTCACACTCAGGCTTTGTGTGATACTGACCCAAATGTTTCACCGAGAGAAAAAATAAAGACCAATGTTAGAGCGGCTTAAAATTCGGCTGAAGAACAAATGCGTTTCTCTTTCCTGAGTGAGGACATGAATGATTGGGGCTGAGGGTGATTATAACACAAGTATTATGTTGTAGAGGAGCTGGGGGAGGCGTTTTGAGCCTGCGTGTGTTTGTGTGTTTGTGGAGGGGGGCTTTATCTTGCATGATTTGTAACTCCTCTCTCCAGGGTAGGGGGAATGGTTCTGTAACACCAGCACTGGAATGGTCTCCACGAGGCTGACTGTAATATTTCTCAGTACCAGGACCAGAACATTGGCTCAAACCGACAGTTTGTACTTTTGTTATACAAAACTAGCTAAAGGTAAGATGAGTAGAATGAGTGGCCTTAGTCATGAGGCATGAAGGGCTGGGTTATGAGCGGGCGGAAGGTTGAGAGTCAAAGCAAATGATTCATACCCTCATCTTCGCACAGGCCTCATGGGTCGACTCCGTCCCTCTCAGCTCCTTCACCAGCATGGAGCCCAGATACTGCAGGCGAAAAGAAGCATCACGCTGGAGGAGGTCATGAGAGACACGTCAGCAGCTAGCATTAGCCATAACACTCATAAAAACCGATGACTTTCAGTTAATAATCCATTCAACGTCTATGGTCACCCCAGTGGATTATGGGTAATCATGCCTAAAAAAAGTATTCATCAGCCCATTACTGTCCAGAAAAAAAGAATGGAAGTCAGTTGGGAGCTTCTACCTTGATGGAAACAATTATGAATCTTTTATTCAAATATTTTCTCCAAGACCAGCAGAAGATTTTCTAAATTCCTCTGATCCTGCTATCCTGCTCGTATCCTCATGAGAACTGATCTCTGTACAGTCGGAGGTAAATGTTTGCATGTTTTCAGCTGAATGCTCTCAGGGAATCTCGTTCCCAGACGTGTCTTCACATCACAACTACTCCGTACTCACAGCATGCGAAGATACCTCTGGACACGAGAACGGTCCAAGGAAATGGAAATTCTGGGTCGAAACAAATCGATTCCGCTCACTGAACGCATTTGGGCTTGAAAAAAAAAAAAAAATCAATTGGTCACAACCTGACTTTCATTTCGGGTTTCGGAGAAAAAATAATTAAATATTTCTAAAAATTATCTCTTTTTTTCATCAGCAGACTCTTGAATATAGTGAAAAAAAAATAAATTTTTTTTGGAAGTTGGGCCGTTTTCTCTGTTGGCGTACTCGCAGACCAAATGATGAAAAAAGCCTCGCCCAACACTGAGAAAAAAATATTCCACAAACACTGAGTCTAAATTTTGTGAAGTGAGCAAAGGACTCCACTTGACTTGCATACAGTTGTATTGCTTGCGCTAGTATTATCGACCAAGATCGGGCCATTGATGCACTTGTCCTGACAGGTTACTCCAGCGGTCACCAACCCAGTTCCTGGAGATCTACCATCTTGTAGGTTTTCTCGCCAACCCTAGCAAACATCACCTGGCACAGAAACTACAGATCCTGTTCAGCTGATTAGTGAGGTCAGGGGTGAGGCCAGACGAGGGTCGTAATGAATCTCTGCCGGATAGAAGATCTTCAGTAACTGTGCTGGTGACGACTGCCCTTCTTGCTGATAATGTCACGCCTGGCACTGATTTCAGTCCAGGGTTAATTACACTTTTGAACCTCTGTCTTGCACATCACTTTGGATAAACACATGCTGAAGGTCTTGGGTGCCATGTGACGTAAAATGAAATCGCCAGTGTACACACACGAATGCTCAACAAGCAGCCAATCAGCAGTGAGGACGGGCACTCACGTAAGCCTCATAGTCACATGACTGGAAGATGAGCTTCTCTGGATGGTGTTGCCAGTACTGCACAGGTGTGGTGGCCGTCGCCTCGTTGGGAGGCCGTAACGTGATTGGCTCACACCACTCGCCTTGCTGAAATCACCAGTGGGAGAGAGGAAGAGAGGCCATGCATTACCCAGACAGTGCGATCCGACACACAGGTGAGATCCCAGGTGAAGCCGAACCCTTTACAATGTAAGATCGTAAATATCTGCACGCTACTGAAATGAATAACTGAACAACTCTTAATACCACAAACTGAGATAAAAGCAGCTCCCCGACACTGACTTAAAGGTCCCCAGTCTTGGCGCACAGCCAATTAGTTACTGTAAGACATTTCAAAATCTGTTCCTTAGTGACCGCATACGGTGAAGTGACGACCCCAGAGACAAAAAGCACTGATCAACTTCAGTCAACCAGTTAATCAGTGCCTTCATTATTCTGAGTGACCCCTCCCTCTTGTGATGTCACAAATTACAGATTTTGAAATGGCTTTTAATGGCTGATTGGCTGTGCCCCTGGTGACACGACAGGGGTCCTTTAAGAGTTCGTTTTTCCCTTCTCTGTTCTGCTCTGCTGAAAAGCTCTCTGGGCCTTGACTTCAACTAATCAAAGAATGATGCTGAAACACCAGTTGCGATGGTGTTAAAATGAGCTGATTTAGCTCATATCTAAGCTGTAGTTGCAATCAGCTCTTTAATTCAGTCTGTACATAGTGCCCATGCTGTATGCTTGTTCAACAACTGTGTAGAACTTCAGTGGTTTTTTCTTCTAACTATTTCACAGTTCTTGAAAATATACTTTTGCACGACTGCTTGACGACTGAATATGAGTACAATTTCATTTTAATCCATTATATTGGAGTCATACAAACAGAAGCTGCAGACTGTCAACAGATATCCAGGACACAAGGCCCACTGCCAGTGCACTGTAGCTCTAATGCTCCAGTGAACAAAATAAGCGTAAGACCTTTTACATTATTTAGCTAAAGAGCAAAATATCTAAGCCCTGTGATTGAAGGACCATCTTTAGCACTTAAAGGAAGCAGCAGGAGACGTTTCCCCATGTCAGACAGCCGCTCTGCATTCCTGCTCTGCGTGTCCCTAGTTGCGCAGTCACACCAGTAAGAGCATTGCCTTGTAGCTGTAAATGTTCCCATCAAACAGGGACCGACGGGGACGGGTGGCTCATTTTCAAAGACAGAACGTGTGAAGTGTTTGGCACACTGCCCGGGGCTCGTTCTCATTATGAGGAAACAGTCTAGCGTTCATGACAAACGTGTGAAACTCGACCAGCCTCGCTCCACACTTCCTCTCCTGCCCTGTCAGAGATCCACTGTCCCTCAGCCCTGTGCAGAACAAATGCTATCTTAGCATGTCTTTTGTGTAGTAATGGGAGTTATTTTATTTTTTGAATCTGACCTAATTTAAGTAACTGTTTGCTTTTGAACAAATAATCTGTACTTGTAATCTGTCAAACCTCTCTGGCTGTATTTATTTGTTATTGCTGAAATGATTTATTTTCGGCCTACATATAAGACAAAAATGCTTGTGGTTATGGTTTTGCAGTGTAACCACGGCGATGACAAACTCACCATACTAACTTGGGCCATCTGCCTCTCCAGCTTGGAGCGAGGAATGTCCTCGAAGTAGGCGTCGTTACGGCGACGGCGCGCCTCGGCCTGCATCATCAGCTGCACGTCCAGGGAGCTGGAGGTGTAGAGATTTTGGCCCAGAGACGGGGACAGCTGTGGGGGGGTGTGGTTCCCAATGGGCTCCTAAAGGGGGAAAAGTTCCAAGGTCAAGGCCTAAGTGGAAGGTAACGTAAAACTGGGGCTTAAACCGCAAATAAAGGTCATGTGATCCGGAGGTAACTCCTCAACAAACAGCAGCAAGTAGACAGAGTAATTCAGCACAAATCTTAAACAGATACATACAGCACTCTGTCTGAGCTTGTGATGTCATAAATCCAGTTCCTTTAGATGTACCTGTTTTTTATTTTTTCCCACAAGAAAGTAGTAAGGGAACATTTGATTTACAGTTACACTTGATAAGGAGTAGCCAATCACTGCTCAATACTGCTACTCAAAGCACTGCTCCGCACTGCCTCTCCGCCCTCAGCTCTGACCACTGGAAAACCATCTCATAAAACAAACTGCATCGAAACAGCTTTGGATGCGTGTTTGAAGTTTTTCTGAAAAGGCCAAAATGGATTTATGTGCAACAAATTTGCAGCATTTCATGAGCGTGTGCAGTTCAACATCTGTGCAGGATACACATATTTATGTCATCATTATCATGGATGGGAAAACGCCTTGCAACTTGTGATTTGGTGAACAATGACGCTTGCTAAACATGAATTGGCTAGTCAGTTATTTAACTTGAGGCGAATCCTGCCATGTTAAAATATTGATATGGGCCTCATAGATATTCTGATTTATTGACAGTAGATTACCGCATGCTATTCTAACGTAAAGGTATGTCATGTTGTGTGGATGACTTTTTTCCCCACATGCTAGAAAACTTTTTGGGTGCCCGTTTTCACCCTTAATTTGATGCTATGTTACACAGACTGATGCAGCGTTCTGTAAGAGCGGATTAACTGGTTTGCAGTAAGCTTCCACAAGAACATAACATTTCTGCAGGTTTTCATGAGGCATTACCTTATGTTTACATGAGGCATAGTGGATCTCCCCTCTGAGCAATGGCAGTAATCATGCGTTAGAAGGTGAATGTGGTCATGTTATTGCGGAGATCCCAGCCGAACATTATACCGATCTCCCAAACTGCTCCATCACTAGTCCATTCCAGGTCAACATAAAGCGCGTGCCAATTTTTCTTAAGTACCGAGCGCGAGGACGCATTTCAGCACAGCGCCATCTGAGGAGGGGTGCGCAGGGGATACGCTGAATGGCGGGTGTGAGCAGGTGGCTCCGCAGACTGAGAGCCGCAGAACAGCTCTGCATGGGAAGCAGTGGGGATTAAAGGGATCAGAAGCGCGAACAGAAATATCACAGCACTTCCTGTCGCTTATCTTCCTGAGCGTGCCTATGTCCCACATTCTTTCATGTGCAGGACAACTTGCAAACCGTGTCTCTCCCTCCCTGGGCAATGCTGTGGCTGTGTGTGTGTGTGTGTGCGCGCATTATTACAGGTTAAATTCAACTGGACACAGATAACTGCAACAGCCAGCAGGGGCGCAGTAGGGCCACTTCTGTTAGTTAGCTCTGGGCGATTAGCCGCCTTGCTTGTGCAGAGAGACAGCTCTCATGAACAGATATCAGTGAAGTTTCTCTGCTTTATCTGCATGAGAGGTGCGTACTGCAGCCTCACAGTGACAGCCCATCCTTACAGGTGAAATGTGAACAATATCTGGTGTAAATCTGTATGAAATAGACCAGAAAACACAGGCATCGGCATTAACCCCTGTATGCAAAATCCAAATAATGCCAATCCTGGCCTGTTATGCATGAACCCTATTATTAAGCCTTAAACTCAGTATTTGTGTCACTGAGACTGGAACAATTATTTCAATTAAGCAAGACTCTCATGCAGAAATTAAATTACAAATTACTTAGCGATTAAATCTCAGAATATTGTAGACGCCAGTGTGACTATGCACAGAGAGGTTAATAACATGCATTTATGACCTGTCTCCTGGAAGTGTGCTTGCTGTCCGATTACCCATAAAGCAAAGCAAAATTTATGGGGAGGACTCCTGACGGAGTGTGATTTGGGGATCTTGAATGGGCTCTATGCAGGCCCACTACTTTCAAACCTTAGCTGCCCGAACATCTCCATCCTTGTTGCATATACCTGCAAACAAGTACGCACAGCTAAAATGAAAACTTCTGACAATTGTGATTTGTACTGTTTCACACTGTAGAAAGTTTATTCCTAAACCATAAAGAAGTGTTTAAGGCCTGTAAATGAAGGAACTGGAGGAGGAAGCAGGGGGGCGATCGCTCACCCGTAATGAGACCGCCCTGCCAGGTTTCTGGGGCAAGTCGTCGTGCAATCGGTCTCCAAGAGAGGCTAAAATCCGCTTCCTGTGTCCAATCAGATTGATTTTCAGCACCTGAAGAGAGAGAGGTGCAGCTCAGATTACAAACAGTTTCCTTCAGAATGGACGGGACTATTCAAATGCCTGCTCCATATTCACAGCATAGCTACTCTTTTCATGCTTCGGCAGTGCTAACGCACACACCTTTAGCCGAAAGCCCACTGGTGGCAAAGCATTGCGTCAAACCCTGAATGTTACCTGATGTTTTAAACACCCACTGAAAGTGTCAGGAGCATCAATGCTGACAGATGACAATACGACCGCGAAGCAGGCCATGGATGCCACTTTATTGAATAGAAAAGTTGGAAACTTTAATTTCGAAAACACAGACAATGAAGCTTATTTTAAGTGATGGTAGTGTGTGATGTTGGGCTTATTGTGTATTACACATTATATAAAGGCATAATTTTTCCCACAAAATAATGCCGTGAGGTAAGTTTAAGTTAGCTAATATGATTTACTTTACTAACCCTAACCCAGCAGTGAGCTAGTTAGCTGACTTACTCGTGTAAATTGTACAGTGTACCAGTGTACCTTGAGTTCGGTGTGTAGCTATCTAACGATGGATTGCTTGAGAACTAAAATGCCAGAAAATATATTGGCTCCTGCTTTAAAACCGCAACTTGGTCAAAAAGCTAGTTTGACACCTACATGAGAGGCTCGGGCTTAATACCAATAACATAAATGACAAAAGCATTTCTATTGATTTAATGCTAAAGAAATAGAACAGCAGCAAAAAATGAAAAGTTGACGCCTTTCATCATTTTTCACAGTACGCCAGTGGGGGGCGTTATTCCACTGAAATGAACAGAACCTATTTTCTGACGCGCGTCACATGCCGCCAGTAGCCATTGGGCTTTACAGTCACCGCTGAAAACTTCCCACTGTGACATCACAGAACCTCTCCAGACCGCACCCACCTGTGACATCAGCAAACCAACTCCACACCTCACCTCAGGCTATGTCCACACTAATACAACTTCATTTTGAAACTGCGTTTGAGAATGAAAATGACCTGCGTCCACACTACAACGCAGTCCCGAGGGTTTAGAACAAAAACAACTGTCCTCAAAAGTATCTGTTTTAGTGGTTGGCAAATGCCGGAGTAGACGGACGTTAGGCAAAAACTAAGCAAAAGTGGGGCGCCCCGGTGGCTCATCGGTCTACGCGCGCGTACCATAAAGGCTGTGTCCTTTCCGCAGCGACCTGGGTTCGAATCTGACTCGGGTCATTTGCTGCATGTCTTCCCCCATTCTTCTCCCCAACTTTCCTGTCTCTCTACACTGTATAATTATCGAATAAAGGAAAAATTCCCAAAAAAAAAAAAAAAAAAATAATCTTTAAAAAAAAAAAAAAAAACTAAGCAAAAAGTAAAGCGTTTAAAAATGAAAACACATTAGTGTGGACATAGCCAAAAAGTGACATTAGAAAAGCTCTCCAGACCACACCCATCAGTGACATCACAGAACCTCTCAGTTCGTCGTTCAGTAACACATCGCGTTCTCTCGTTCCCTTGTTTTAAGCTGGAGCGGGTTGAGTGTTTATTGTCCTCAGGAACACGATAACAAATGTGAGTAATAAATGGGTCTATAAATTCTCCTGACCTGGGATATGCATGTAGAGCCAGTACAGCTGGTTAAATCAGCAGCACAGCAGGCCAGAGTACTGCTGAGCCGGTCTTTCCAGGTCTGCGTGTGTGTATGTGTGTGTGTGTGTGCACCTGAGATTTGTCAATAGAATTTGTAAAAAGAAAATTATTGCAACAGATCTTAATCAGCCCTGATCATAGCAAATCACTGCAGTTTCCTTCAATTCAATTAATTAGGAAAATATTTTCTTCCACCACAGTGCTCATGAATTTCAGTCTGTGATTGTAATTTCAGGAAAAGCAGTGCAGCACGCACCTTAAAAACATCAAACACAGATTGTCTTCACAAGAATAATCAATCACTCTCTTCTCGAACAGTTATTCTTCCCTGACTGAAGACTAATCGCACTAAGACTAATCAAACGTTGTCATTCCACCTCATTTAAAGACTGATTCCACCCCTTTCATCAAATATTCCACCAAATATCCTCAAATATCATCCTTCCCTGTCAAGACTAATCACTCACAAATCTAACAGTCGTTCTTCCTCATCTCTTTTTAAGACTAATCACTCACAAATCTAACAGTCATTCTTCCTCATCTCGTTTTAAGACTAATCACTCCCTTGTCATCAAACAGTCATTCTTCCATATCCGAAGACTAATCACTCACAAATCTCACAGTCATTCTTCCTCATCTCGTTTTAAGACTAATCACTCCCTCGTCATCAAACAGTCATTCTTCCATATCCGAGGACTAATCACTCACAAATCTAACAGTCGTTCTTCCTCATCTTGTTTTAAGACTAATCACTCCCTCGTCATCAAACAGTCATTCTTCCATATCCGAAGACTAATCATTCACAAATCTAACAGTCATTCTTCCTCATCTCGTTTTAAGACTAATCACTTCCTCGTCATCAAACAGTCATTCTTCCATATCCGAAGACTAATCACTCACAAATCTAACAGTCGTTCTTCCTCATCTCGTTTTAAGACTAATCACTCCCTCGTCATCAAACAGTCATTCTTCCATATCCAAAGACTTATCACTCCTAAATCATCCTCCAGTTACGTTGCACCCCCTCTGAAGACCCCATCTAATTCGCTCCCTCCTCCCCACACAGGGACCAATCCCTGACCAGCAAACACAAAGCCCACCCTGATAGCACGGTATGCTAATGAAGAGCTTTTACTGCAGGCGTTAGTCGCTCTCTCTCTCATTCCCGCTTCCCTGATCACTGCTAAACATCTGCTGTAACCCTCTCACACTGCCGCAGGGGCGGCCAGGACACACACACACACACACACACACGTCACTGCATTCTTGGAGGAGTAGCGGACAGAGAGGATGATGGCAGGATTAACGAGATCTTTATAAAGGAGCTTTAGTCACGCGGCCGAGAGCACTTTACCTGACCCATCGCTGCATATGTGTGTGTGTGTGTGTGTGTGTGTGTGTATTTGTTTGAGTTAGTGCGCCCAGCATTTGCACTGCAGAGGCCGTGTGTATATATCTGGGCAATGACGTAATTCTGGATCAGCACTCTTGCAAATTGGATTAGATTATAATGAATCCAAGGTAAAAGTCGACACTGTTAGATTTCATTTCCAGGTGATGGCATCCATAATTTTTGACAAAGGTATAAATTGCTGCCTTTTCATACAGTGTGACTGTCCAAGTACCTGCATGGCGATGGTGCTATAGCACACACTGACGTGTACCTCAGCTCGTGAGTGAATCCCAGAGATTAAAGCCATCTGAGTGACTCCCCGTGAATGAATCCCTGCGATTGAATCCCTGCTGGCAAGTGATGCGCTGGTCTAAATAGAGGAAGCCAACAAATTGGCTGTTGACTCGCCATCTTTACAGGTGATCATCATTGATGACATCACGTCCTTGCTCAAAGGTCAGGTGACATGTTTCTATTAGACTCAGTGGATAAGGCAGTTGGACAGGAAGTGGCCTGTAGCGGGTCAGGCCGGCATTTATGGTCTACAGAAGTATCAGCCCAACATTCGGAGACTAGAGATGCCAGGACTCAGGGGAGGTAAACCACCTCTTCGAGATTACTCAATATTTCTGCATCATCCATTTCATTGCGCTAATTTAATGGGAGAGGTGACCTTTAAATCTGGAAGTTTGCATGTTATCACTATTAATGACAGCAGCATCATGGGGGAGGGGATCTGAAAGCACAGCACAGACTGCATTTCTAATACCAGGTAAAAAAGCTGCATTACATAAAACCACATTAAAATTCAAAACTAAGCAAACATTTATCAGCTTACAGAGTCAACAGACACATGATAAAAATGCTTCGGTCGAATTGTCACCTAAAGTGAACCCATGTGAAGACAGTTGAAATTAAAGTGATCGAAAGGAAAAGTTTAGATTCAATGTTTCGATGAAAACATGAAATTACACCTGATGGCATAACCTCTGTTTGTGCAGTGTTTACACACACGCACGCATGCACGCGCGCACACACACACACACACACACACACACACACACTCAATGACCCAGACCCTGCCCTGCCGGCCATGATGAACAGCAGACCCTTGCTGAAGCGCTATGGTCTCCCGGCTGGTGTCCCTGCACTGATTTTAATGATGTCGTCCCAAACTCTTCCCCTCGTGCTGAACACTGCAAACGGGCAGTTAGCCCTCTCCTACCCCCTCCTGTGGAGTCACTGCAAATAATGGCACCCAGTGAGGGCAGAAACAGAATCACTCATCTATTCCTCCACTCTGTGCCCTGCTTATTCCCGGTCAGTGCGTTCGGCGGCTAGTTCGCTGGAGTTTCCTCCTGTTTCCCTTGGTAGAGAGACTGTAATGCACTGAGGACAGGATGCCAAGCCATCGCAGCGCAAACAAACGTGCCCACGCATGCTAATTCGGAGCCCTCTATTGACAGAGAGTTTGAAAAAAATCTCTAAAGCATCCGCAGAGCGAATGTGGGGATCTGAACGAGACAGAGCCCCGGGACGAGCTGGCCTTTCATTCCAGGCCTAACGAGGCTCGTTACGTGAGTCCAGACCACCGTAGAGGGACAGCAGTTTAATCATGTCCTGTACATGGAAAGCACAGACCTTAGCGTCCTGCCTTAACCTTTCAGTGACTGTCACGTCACGAGTGGAGAGCTCGGCTGAGAGCCATGAACACCCCTCTCTCGCGAGAGCACTCTGCCTCCACGGGTCAAAGAGATCTGAGCCTCTCCACAGCTCCTCCGCAAACAGCTGTTCACTGACCACACACTCTCGCCCAGAATGACCTCACCAATATGGCGCACAGATCAGCCCGAGTGTCATGTCATACTGCAAAATATTCACAAATTGTTACTTTATAAGCAAACGGCTAAACAAAACAGTCAACAGAGCAGAATCTGCCCAGATGAGACAGGAAACATGCAGGAACTGTCTCTGCGACTCCTTCCAAACGTACAGCAGTGTTCCCCTTCATTTATTCCACTAATTTCATTCAGTTCCAATGTCTGTTCAGGACCAGGAACAGGATCACTGGAAAGCGTCAGAAAAGGCACTGACGCACAGGAGCCTGTCGGCTGAGAGGACAGGAGTGTGTGATGTGTGGCAGAGTGTATTTACAGAGCAACAGCAGGTAACAGGACTTTCGCCTTTCAGCAGTGATTACTGCTGGGATTCCACAGAATACTGCAAACTACAGCATCAGCAGCATCATAGAGTCATCCCACACGCACACACACACACACACACACACACACACCCACCCACACACACACCCACACGCACGCACACACACGCACGCACACACACACACACACACACACACACACACACACACGCACACACACACACACACACACACACACACACTGGATGTCAGCAAAGGACAGAGGGCAGCCGTACCAGAGACAGAATGAGTCTCTGTGACTACAGGACACGGGGAGCTGAGTTTTAAGCCCACAGTCAGGAGCCAAGACGAGAGCAACAGTCACTCAGAACCTTCTGGAAACCCACTGCTCACACAGCCGCGGACAGTCAATGGCCCGGATACAGGGCTCCACGCTTTACACTTGTGAACACAGACTAATTTTCAGTGCTGCTATACGCCTGACACAGCTAACATGGAGCGCTATGCTCTCCTCTGCTTTCATGTCATAGCCATTCTTCAGTGACATATCTCTCTCTCTTCCTCTCTCCCTCCCTCCCTGTAAGGCAACCACTGCTATATGTGAAATTGTGTGTATAAATCGAGTTATTTCCAGCCACATATGAATATGTAAAGAGCTGCTCCTATGAGTCAGAATCAGTAATGCGCTGGATTCCACATTGGCAGCTCAGTCTCGGAGAGCAGAGGATTTACCCTGGCGACAGAACTGCACCAGATCCATGAGTCTCACTCATGTTTACTGAGAAAGTAAGAGCAGGATAATCGCAGTTAGTTATATCGGTTAGAATAAAGAGTCACAGTGTCATGTAAATTTGTAGGCAAAGGCTATTCCCTCAACCATTGAGCCACATCTTTCAGTGAAACTTCTTTGGCGCCATTTGAATGGTGTCTTAGATTTACTGGGGGAATCAGAGCAACATTCCCCCCTGTTCCACTAGCGTTTGGGGGAACACAAGCGACCGTCGTCCTGTCCCATTGGTGGGGGGAATAGTCAATTTGAAATTTATATGTGGCTTTGTTAGCATTGTTTTAGTTTTGCTGCTGGGGTTACTCGACCTGGGTACCATCGAAATGTACCCAAGGTACAATTAGATGTATAGAAATGTACCTATATTTC
This sequence comes from Gymnothorax javanicus, assembly GCA_029692085.1. Classification (NCBI taxonomy): domain Eukaryota; kingdom Metazoa; phylum Chordata; class Actinopteri; order Anguilliformes; family Muraenidae; genus Gymnothorax; species Gymnothorax javanicus. Next base: position 19,550 of record JAFJMP010000103.1, on the reverse strand, counting down.
TGTAACGATATTGTTCCATACCCAGCCTGTATTGATATGTACCCAGAATATATTCTCGCTTCGCTCCACCACATCTTTAGGACATAGAAATGCTTTACAGCAGTCAAGGAGATAATTTACATTTTGCGTGAACCTTGTGCATTGTATGTTCAAAGGTCCACTAGCTAATATACTCATGGGGTTGTGTGGACTGGAACCAACATGAGAATGGATCATCTTCTTCATCAGGTAGATGAGCTGTTTATGAATCTGGGCACGGATGAATTGGAATCTTTTTTTTTTTGCACAAAACCCGGTCACCATACAGGACCTCAATCACAGTCGTCATGATGGGAAAACTAAATTTGCTACTGCTGTGGTAAACAATGACACGAGAGAAAAGATCACTAATGCAAGACTTCAGAACCCCAGGTACATATGGATACAGACCGAGTACAAAACGATATTGTTACAGACATGAGGGTACACTTCGATATAACTGATTGAACCTTGGGTACATTTCGATGGCATCCTGGTCGAGAGGGACCATTGAAACTGGAGCTAAAGCTGATAGGGTCACATATCAATGGGAAAAATGAATGAGGTTTTCGAAAATCAGCGAAAATAAGGCCCCTGATCAAATTAATATGTGGAAAGAGTCACTGTTTTGCTTGCTGTGGTAATGTGATTATATATAACAAACCTTTTCAAAAATGAAGGGCGCTGAGGCCGTAAACAGTGAATGTCCCTATCAACATGCTGAAGTAAAAGGAATATAAAACTACCCACTGGTCTCAGATCAGCAGTTCATTCAAACATTGCGCATGTTTATTGCACGTTGTTAGCAGAAATTTGCATTTCACGGACACCAAGTGTTTCATTTCGTGTGGTTGCAAGGACATGTGTATGTTACCTCACTAAACAACACACACACCATTTTGGGCAACAATTTACTCATCGACCGTACTTTTTCAGATTTTTGAAAACCCCACTCATTTTTCTCATGGAAACTGGAGCCATGGAACCAGAAGTGAAGAAGTGCTAACGATGCCGGATACAAAATGAGGACAAGGCTGTGACCTCTGTTTGTCACAACTAGGTACAGGGAATCATGGGAAATGTAGTTGTTTTGGAAAGAGAGACGAACGCAATTTACATTTTCCCAGGGAGTTATTTTTCACTAACGTGCCCCTCATGTTTCTATGTTTCATCCTGATTGGCAAAGCAGCAATTATCAATCCGTATGAATGATCTCAAAGAGAAGCAGAGAGAGAGGGGAACGGAGCAATTACAGTCAAATTACAGCTTAACTTTCCTCCAGTCAATCAGACAGCCTACTTCTGGTAAAAAAATATAAAGAAAAATCAAAGCTCTCGACATAAATGACACCATCCCATCTCTTCACAGTCAGAGGCGAATCAACATCAGAATCTCGCCAGCAGACCATCTGATCTCAGTGAAACTGATCCAGACTCCATCTTCCCAAATTCACAAGACCAGGAACACGACTGACCGAAGCCTAACTCCGGTCAGTGCATGCTTTCTGACACTCAAAAATCCTGTGTCCATGCAGATCGCCAGGGCAACCCTCCCCCCCGCCCCCTCCCGGACGCATGTTACACCTGCAGCCTCTGATGCGGGGACAACTGGAGTAAGACCAGTGCTGGTTACCTAGCAACCACAGAGGGAACTGGTGCCCTGTGTAAAAATGCAGCTGGATTCAGCAGCATCTTAATGGAGCTAAGAGCCCAGAGGAGAAGTGATAAACAATAATATACCTCCTGCAGGACCACAGTTAACCATCTACAGTGTACTCAATCACCCTCATACGGCACATACATACAGGAGAGATCTCCAGCTCTGAAGGACACACACACACACACACACACACACCACACAATTCTAAAGGCACAAGAAGATTTCTCGCATGATTCTCATATTTTGGGATTAGTTTGCATGAATTCATAACTGAAAAGCCAGATGAAAGTCGATAGAGGAGGATTTGGTTTGATTTGTGCGACATCAGAGTCGACTGCGATGTTGTGGCGGTTTGACCCCAGCAGTGACTGCGACAGCAGAGGAGGCCTGTTGGACTGAGCCTGTATTCTGTCAGTGTGTTCGCTGAATTTATCCTGTTGTCTCTGTCACCACCAGCTCTCTCCATCCAGCGACTCAGCCTTTAAATCTGGGCCCATTTTCTCTAAAAACTGAAAATAATCACACACCAGCTGTGCACTCCAGAGGAACTGCAGACTTGAAACGCACAGAAATGCTTTAATAAATTTGAGCAGGTGGAAGTGAATGAATGCTGAAGGTCTGAGTGGAACAGAGCGCTTTTAAGATCCCACATCATGGCGCCATGTGCACCGCCAATTAACTGTAACAAACAAATTCAAAATCTGTTCCTTCTTGACATCACAAGGGAAACTGACCACCCAGAGGCAAGGACGACTGATTAACTTCTGCAAACAAGTTCCTTCATCATTCTGGGTAGCCACTCCCCCCGAGTGATGTCACAAAGGACTTAGTTTGAATTGGCTTGTAATGGCTGATTGGCTGTGCACCTGGTGGTATAGAAGGGGACCTTCTATATAAACTCACCCACACACACACGCACATTCTTAAGCACAAACACTTGAGCTCTCACACACACACACGGACACAAATACACACACACGCTCTCATACACATGTACACACACAAACAGATACTCTTTGACACAAATACACATACAAAAACAGACACATTCTGTCTCACACACACACACACACACACACACACACACACACACACACACACACACACACACACAGTGCTTTCACGGAGGGGCCATACGGACTCTGCACGACAGCAGTAGGGGGAGGAGACCCTGACACATGACTGCAGGATACGCTGACTGAAAGCCAAACACCAGCGGAGGGCTCACACATTTGTTCATTCAGTCAGACGCCCCAGCACAACACACTCGTACACCGAAGCCCATGCTGCAAGCGGACATTTCTGTACAGCAGCATAATGGCCAGTGTATGTTCAGCGCTGCACCCAGCCACTCAATAGTTAGCCATCGTTTTTCTGGCTGGTGAGTGTACCAGATACTTGCATATTTTACAAGCATTTGGCTGATGTGTGGAGCCAATTTTGAGCCCTGCCTGTACCAAGGCTTATGCCACCAGTACACCTCCACCACATCTTGGTTAGGGTAATATACCTATACCAAGGCTACTGATAAATACACTAGTACACACAATGCCAAACCTCCGTTCATACGTAACAATATAAGAGCACCAGCGCTGCACCCAAAACTCTGTAGTACACCACACATAATCTCAGAATAACAATACAAGAGCACCAGCGCTGCACCCAAAACTCTGTAGTACATCACACATAATCTCAGAATAACAATATAAGAGCACCAGCGCTACACCCAAAACTCTGTAGTACATCACACATAATCTCAGAATAACAATATAAGAGCACCAGCGCTGCACCCAAAACTCTGTAGTACACCACACATAATCTCAGAATAACAATATAAGAGCACCAGCGCTGTACCCAAAACTCTGTAATACACCACACATAATCTCAGAATAACAATACAAGAGCACCAGCGCTGCACCCAAAACTCTGTAGTACACCACACATAATCTCAGAATAACAATATAAGAGCACCAGCGCTGTACCCAAAACTCTGTAATACACCACACATAATCTCAGAATAACAATACAAGAGCACCAGCGCTGCACCCAAAACTCTGTAGTACACCACACATAATCTCAGAATAACAATATAAGAGCACCAGCGCTGTACCCAAAACTCTGTAGTACACCACACATAATCTCAGAATAACAATATAAGAGCACCAGCGCTGCACCCAAAACTCTGTAGTACACCACACATAATCTCAGAATAACAATATAAGAGCACCAGCGCTGCACCCAAAACTCTGTAGTACACCACATAATCTCAGAATAACAATATAAGAGCACCAGCGCTGTACCCAAAACTCTGTAATACACCACACATTACCCAAAACTCTGTAATACACCACACATAATCTCAAAATAACAATACAAGAGCACCAGCACTGCACCCAAAACTCTGTAGTACACCACACATAATCTCAGAATAACAATATAAGAGCACCAGCGCTGTACCCAAAACTCTGTAGTACACCACACATAATCTCAGAATAACAATATAAGAGCACCAGCACTGCACCCAAAACTCTGTAGTACACCACACATAATCTCAGAATAACAATATAAGAGCACCAGCGCTGTACCCAAAACTCTGTAGTACACCACACATAATCTCAGAATAACAATACAAGAGCACCAGCGCTGCACCCAAAACTCTGTAGTACACCACACATAATCTCAGAATAACAATATAAGAGCACCAGCGCTACACCCAAAACTCTGTAGTACACCACACATAATCTCAGAATAACAATAATATAAGAGCACCAGCTACACCCAAAAACTCTGTAGTACACCACACATAATCTCAGAATAACAATACAAGAGCACCAGCGCTACACCCAAAACTCTAGTACACCACACATAATCTCAGAATAACCAAAAACACACATAATCTCAGAATAACAATACAAGAGCACCAGCGCTACACCCAAAACTCTGTAGTACACCACACATAATCTCAGAATAACAATACAAGAGCACCAGCGCTACACCCAAAACTCTGTAGTACACCACACATAATCTCAGAATAACAATATAAGAGCACCAGCGCTACACCCAAAACTCTGTAGTACACCACACATAATCTCAGAATAACAATATAAGAGCACCAGCACTGCACCCAAAACTCTGTAATACATCACACATAATCTCAGAATAACAATACAAGAGCACCAGCGCTGCACCCAAAACTCTGTAGTACACCACACATAATCTCAGAATAACAATATAAGAGCACCAGCACTGCACCCAAAACTCTGTAGTACACCACACATAATCTCAGAATAACAATATAAGAGCACCAGCGCTGCACCCAAAACTCTGTAGTACACCACACATAATCTCAGAATAACAATACAAGAGCACCAGCGCTACACCCAAAACTCTGTAGTACACCACACATAATCTCAGAATAACAATATAAGAGCACCAGCGCTACACCCAAAACTCTGTAATACACCACACATAATCTCAGAATAAAAATATAAGAGCACCAGCGCTACACCCAAAACTCTGTAGTACATCACACATAATCTCAGAATAACAATATAAGAGCACCAGCGCTACACCCAAAACTCTGTAGTACACCACACATAATCTCAGAATAACAATACAAGAGCACCAGCGCTGCACCCAAAACTCTGTAGTACACCACACATAATCTCAGAATAACAATATAAGAGCACCAGCGCTACACCCAAAACTCTGTAGTACACCACACATAATCTCAGAATAACAATACAAGAGCACCAGCGCTGCACCCAAAACTCTGTAGTACACCACACATAATCTCAGAATAACAATACAAGAGCACCAGCACTGAACCCAAAACTCTGTAGTACACCACACATAATCTCAGAATAACAATACAAGAGCACCAGCGCTGCACCCAAAACTCTGTAGTACACCACACATAATCTCAGAATAACAATACAAGAGCACCAGCACTGCACCCAAAACTCTGTAGTACACCACACATAATCTCAGAATAACAATATAAGAGCACCAGCACTGCACCCAAAACTCTGTAGTACACCACATAATCTCAGAATAACAATAATTCCTGCAAAACCAGGACATAATCTCAGAATAACTGGCTAACATGCTGAAACCTACAAATAACAGAAAATATAAAGTAGATACACTTTGCCACATTTTGAAATACACCAGCACATTAGGTCACAGAAATATAATACAAGAGCATTTTAGGCATGTACATTTACATACGCCTACAGCACATAATGTTAAAGAAAACACAGCATTACAGAATCTACAGCAAAATTTACAATATGCTTATCCTGTATTATATACAATAGTCCAGTTACTAACGCAATACATCTTCAAATCTACTACTGAGTACCTGTCAGACTTCATAAATATCATTTCACAGAACACTATTCCAGTGTATGGAAAACGAGACTGTTTGCTCCTGTCTGAGAACTTATCTCTGATGTATACACACAAATATTTGGAATACAAGAAGCTTTGCAGATAGCACATAGAAAATACACACGTATATGAATAATTATTAGAGCAACTTTACAAAACTTCATAAGTGAGAACTGAAAGTAGCTGAGAGCAAAAGAAACACAGATTGTGTGATTATCACAGGGCAGAAAATGAGTTCTAACTAAACCTACAGGAAATGCACTGAGATCGCAGCAGAGTCAGGACCTGTGGCGAGTTTCCTTGACCACCGCAGAAAAGCATAGAGCTGACAATACAACTGACCAGAGAACTGAAAAAGTATGAGAGCAAAAGAAACACAATTGTGTGATTTCAAAAATCTAAATAAATGCACACTACACAGGAGCAAGACAAACGTGAAACCAGGTTTGAGTTCAATATCTGTAAACTCTTGTTGAAGGAGATGCAGGTACTGAATTGGGCGCAACAGTAATCAAAATAATAATTTAAAAAAAACCAATGTGGATGAGTGATGGGACGACTGCAGTCACTGAACTAAAGTGAGTTGAAGTGAGGTGATGGGTGCAGTTTAGCAGCGCTCCTGCGCAGCGATGAATCACACTCACCCGCTCCCCCTCCGATCGCCGCCACGGGCTTCAGCGCAGATTCCCATCGAAAAACCGTCCTGAAGTTCTGAGAATCAGGAGGAGTTAGGAATCCCCCAGACGTCAGAGAGGGACCGTGTACAGCGAGGATGCAGTCCTGCCCTCTCCATACCTCCCTCCCTCCCTCTCTCTCTCTCTCTCTCTCCCTCCCTCCCTCCCTCTCAGCCTCTCTCTCTCTCTCCGCACGGTGTGAGAGGATGAGATGACACTGGGCAGTGTGGTTCACGTCTCACCCCCAGCATCTGATCTGTGGTTTCTTACCGCCCCGCTGACTGAGGGCTGAGGACCAATCGCATCACAGCAAAGCCAGGCAGAGCTCTCCAGCACAACTCGGTAAGAAGCTCCGCTCTCTCTCTCTCTCTCTCTCACACCCTCCCTCCCTCCACCGCTTTGCAGTGTTTACATTGTGCACATCTAAGGTCTCTGGCTCTCAGCCGTCCAGGTGATTGAGCCAAGATGGAGACTCAGCCGCCTTCGGCTCCCGGACAACACTTTGTTTAACCCTTCGCGCTCTGCAAGGTGGCAAATTCAACCCTGATCCGCACACACACACACACACACACAAACACAAACACACACACACGTGCGCGCACACAAACACAGACGCACGCGGGCACACACAAACACACACACTATAACATTACCTATACCCCCATCAGATCACTCATATACCAACAACATTACCTCCACCTACATCAGATCCCCTACAACAGGGTGACTGAACTCAGTCCTGGGACCCACAGCGGCTGGTCTGTGTTCCCACCACACTAAAAATTAACAGGCTGTTCATTTCTCGAATTCATCACTTGTTCAGGTGAGAGAGATGTTTCACCCTCTAAAACCTCTGATAAAAATGGCTCTGCATTCCATGATGTTAAAAGCCCAATGTGTTAATTTTGTGACATTCCTAGATAGGAAGCCAAGCCAAGATGGAAATAAATTTTAAATGATCAAAATCAAGACTGTGGTGAGTCAATTAGAAGCTTATTCGACTTCTTAACGCAGAAGTTCAAGTTCTTTCCGGTGGTTTTCCTAAAACTAACCACATAAATAACACCAAACAGGTTGGATGACTCATAATTTTCTTTGTCTTTCAATTCTTAATGACCTTATAAATGATTTGTTTTAGTGACCACATGTCCTCAGTTTCAACAACTAAAACTGAATAAATTCTACACTTTCAAGCGGCAAAATTTTCCATTCTTTTTTTGTTATAAAGTAATATGTAACATAGTACAATTTAAAAACGCAGCTCTCCAGTTCTTATTCAGCAATCACTTGAATAGCCATTTCGGACATAATGTGGCTTAAAAGTGTAAATAATCAATATGAGTATTGGAAGCCAGGGATAGAAAAGTTATCAACTCATGAAAATTCTGGGATTGCAGTTATGGCAGGAACAGAAACCAGCAGAGACAGTGGTGCAGTTATGGCAGGAACAGAAACCAGCAGAGACAGTGGTGCAGTTATGGCAGGAACAGAAACCAGCAGAGACAGTGGTGCAGTTATGGCAGGAACAGAAAACAGCAGAGACGGTGGTGCAGTTGTGGCAGGAACAGAAACCAGCAGAGACAGTGATGGAGTTGTGGCAAGAACAAAAACCAGCAGAGACAGTGGTGCAGTTATGGCAGGAAAAGAAACCAGCAGAGACAGTGGTGCAGTTATGGCAGGAACAGAAACCAGCAGAGACAGTGGTGCAATTATGGCAGGAACAGAAACCAGCAGAGACAGTGGTGCAGTTATGGCAGGAACAATAACGAGTAGAGACAGTGGTGTAGTTATGGCAGAAATAGAAACCAGCAGAGACAGTGGTGCAGTTGTGGCAGGAACAGAAACCAGCAGAGACAGTGATGGAGTTGTGGCAGGAACAGAAACCAGCAGAGACAGTGGTGCAGTTGTGGCAGAGAACAGAAACCAGCAGAGACAGTGGTGCAGTTATGGCAGGAACAGAAACCAGCAGAGACAGTGGTGCAGTTATTGCAGGAACAGAAACCAGCAGAGACAGTGATGGAGTTGTGGCAGGAACAGAAACCAGCAGAGACAGTGGTGCAGTTATGGCAGGAACAGAAACCAGCAGAGACAGTGATGCAGTTATGGCAGGAACAGAAACCAGCAGAGAGAAGAAACCAGCAGAGAAAGTGATGGAGTTGTGGCAGTTGTGGAAGGACCAGAAACCAGGAACAGAAACAAGCAAAGAAACCAGACAGACAGTGATGCAGTTATGGCAGGAACAATAAGGAACAGAAACCAGCAGAGACAGTGGTGCAGTTGTGGCAGGAACAGAAACCAGCAGAGACAGTGATGCAGTTGTGGCAAGAACAGGAACAGAAACCAGCAGAGACAGTGAGGAACAGTGCAGTTGTGGCAGGAACAGAAACCAGCAGAGACAGTGGTGCAGTTGTGGCAGGAACAGAAACCAGCAGAGACAGTGGTGCAGTTATGGCAGAAACAGAAACCAGCAGAGACAGTGGTGCAGTTGTGGCAGGAACAGAAACCAGCAGAGACAGTGATGGAGTTGTGGCAAGAACAAAAACCAGCAGAGACAGTGGTGGCAGGCAGGAACAGAAACCAGCAGAGACAGTGGTGCAGTTATGGCAGGAACAGAAACCAGCAGAGACAGTGATGCAGTTGTGGCAGGAACAGAAACAAGCAGAGACAGTGATGGAGTTGTGGCAAGAACAGAAACCAGCAGAGACAGTGGTGCAGTTATGGCAGGAACAGAAACCAGCAGAGACAGTGGATGAACAAAATGGCAGGAACAGAAACCAGCAGAGACAGTGATGGAGTTGTGGCAAGAAAAACAGCAGAGGAAAAGAAGCAGGAAAAGAAACCAGCAGAGACAGTGGTGCAGTTATGGCAGGAACAGAAACCAGCAGAGACAGTGGTGCAGTTGTGGCAGGAACAGAAACCAGCAGAGACAGTGATGCAGTTGTGGCAGGAACAGAAACCAGCAGAGACAGTGGAAATTTTGGCAGGAACAGAAACCAGCAGAGACAGTGGTGCAGTTGTGGGAGGAACAGAAACCAGCAGAGACAGTGGTGCGGTTGTGGCAGGAACAGAAACCAGCAGAGAAAGTGGTGCAGTTATGGCAGGAACAGAAACCAGCAGAGACAGTGATGCAGTTATGGCAGGAACAGAAACCAGCAGAGACAGTGATGTGTAATGGCAGGAAACAGAAACCAGCAGAGGATGGCAGGAACAGAAACCAGAAACAGAAACCAGAGACAGTGATGCAGTTGTGGCAGGAACAGAAACCAGCAGAGACAGTGATGCAGTTATGGCAGGAACAGAAACCAGCAGAGACAGTGGTGCAGTTGTGGCAGGAACAAGAAACCAGCAGAGACAGTGATGCAGTTATGGCAGGAACAGAAACCAGCAGAGACAGTGATGCAGTTATGGCAGGAACAGAAACCAGCAGAGACAGTGGTGCAGTTATGGCAGGAACAGAAACCAGATGGCAGGAACAGAAACCAGCAGAGACAGTGATGCAGTTATGGCAGGAACAGAAACCAGCAGAGACAGTGGTGCAGTTATGGCAGGAACAGAAACCAGCAGAGACAGTGGTGCAGTTGTGGCAGGAACAGAAACCAGCAGAGACAGTGATGCAATTATGGCAGGAACAGAAACCAGCAGTGGTGCAGTTTTGCAGGAACAGAAACCAGCAGAGACAGTGGTGACAGTGGTGCAGGACCAGAAACCAGCAGAGACAGTTATGGCAGGAACAGAAACCAGCAGAGACAGTGGTGCAGTTATGGCAGGAACAGAAACCAGCAGAGACAGTGGTGCAGTTGTGGCAGGAACAGAAACCAGCAGAGACAGTGATGCAGTTGTGGCAGGAACAGGAAACCAGAGGAACAAGCAGGAACAAAAAACCAGCAGAGACAGTGGTGCAGTTGTGGGAGGAACAGAAAACAGGAACAGAAACCAGCGGAGACATTGGATGGGAGGAACAGAAACCAGAGGAGACATTTTGGCAGGAACAGAAACCAGCAGAGACAGTGGTGCAGTTATGGCAGGAACAGAAACCAGCAGAGACAGTGGTGCAGTTATGGCAGGAACAGAAACCAGCAGAGACAGTGGTGCAGTTGTGGCAGGAACAGAAACCAGCAGAGACAGTGGTGCAGTTATGGCAGGAACAGAAACCAGCAGAGACAGTGGTGCAGTTATGGCAGGAACAGAAACCAGCAGAGACAGTGGATGCAGTTGTGGCAGGAACAGAAACCAGCAGAGACAGCAATTTTGGAACAGAGACAAGTTGTGGGAGGAACAGAAACCAAAAACCAGCAGGAACAGAAACCAGCAGAGACAGTGGTGCAGTTGTGGCAGGAACAGAAACCAGCAGAGACAGTGGTGCAGTTGTGGCAAGAACAGAAACCAGCAGAGACAGTGGTGCAGTTATGGCAGGAACAGAAACCAGCAGAGACAGTGGTGCAGTTATGGCAGGAACAGAAACCAGCAGAGACAGTGTGGCAGGAACAGCAGCAGAGACATTGGAAAGTTTGGCAAAAACAGAAACCAGCAGAGACAGTGGCAGGGAACAGCAGAACCAGAACAAAAACCAGCAGAGACAGTGGTGCAGTTGTGGCAGGAACAGAAACCAGCAGAGACAGTGGTGCAGTTGTGGCAGGAACAGAAACCAGCAGAGACAGTGGTGCGGTTGGGGCAGGAACAGAAACCAGCAGAGACAGTGGTGCAGTTATGGCAAAAACAGAAACCAGCAGAACAGCAAAAACCAGCAGGAGACCAGCAGAGACAGTGATGACAGTGGTGCAGTTGTGGCAGGAACAGAAACCAGCAGAGACAGTGGTGCAGTTGTGGCAGGAACAGAAACCAGCAGAGACAGTGGTGCAGTTGTGGCAGGAACAGAAACCAGCAGAGACAGTGGGCAGTTGTGGCAGGAACAGAAACCAGCAGAGACAGTGGTGCAGTTGTGGCAGGAACAGAAACCAGCAGAGACAGTGATGCAGTTGTGGCAAGAACAAAAACCAGCAGAGACAGTGGTGCAGTTATGGCAGGAACAGAAACCAGCAGAGACAGTGGTGCAGTTATGGCAGGAACAGAAACCAGCAGAGACAGTGGTGCAATTATGGCAGGAACAGAAACAAGCAGAGACAGTGGAAACAAGAGAATGGCAGGAACAGAAACCAGCAGAGACAGTGGTGCAGTTATGGCAGGAACAGAAACCAGCAGAGACAGTGGTGCAGTTGTGGCAGGAACAGAAACCAGCAGAGACAGTGGTGCGGTTGTGGCAGGAACAGAAACCAGCAGAGACAGTGATGGAGTTGTGGCAAGAACAAAAACCAGCAGAGACAGTGGTGCGGTTGTGGCAGGAACAGAAACCAGCAGAGACAGTGATGCAGTAATGGCAGGAACAGAAACCAGCAGAGACAGTGATGCAGTTGTGGCAGGAACAGAAACCAGCAGAGACAGTGATGTAGTTGTGGCAAGAACAGAAACCAGCAGAGACAGTGGTGAGGTTGTGGCAGGAACAGAAACCAGCAGAGACAGTGATGGAGTTGTGGCAAGAACAAAAACCAGCAGAGACAGTGGTGCAGTTATGGCAGGAAAAGAAACCAGCAGAGACAGTGGTGCAGTTATGGCAGGAACAGAAACCAGCAGAGACAGTGGTGCAATTTTGGCAGGAACAGAAATCAGCAGAGACAGTGATGCAGTTGTGGCAAGAACAGAAACCAGCAGAGACAGTGGTGCAATTTTGGCAGGAACAGAAACCAGCAGAGACAGTGGTGCAGTTGTGGGAGGAACAGACACCAGCAGAGACAGTGGTGCGGTTGTGGCAGGAACAGAATAGAGCAGAGACATTGGTGCAATTTTGGCAGGAACAGAAATGAGCAGAGACAGTGGGGCAGTTATGGCAGGAACAGAAACCAGCAGAGACAGTGATGCAGTTATGGCAGGAACAGAAACCAGCAGAGACAGTGGTGCAGTTAAGGCAGAAACAGAAACCAGCAGAGACAGTGGTGCAGTTATGGCAGGAACAGAAATCAGCAGAGACAGTGATGCAGTTGTGGCAAGAATAGAAACCAGCAGAGACAGTGGTGCAATTTTGGCAGGAACAAAAACCAGCAGAGACAGTGATGCAGTTGTGGCAGGAACAGAAACCAGCAGAGACAGTGATGGAGTTGTGGCAAGAACTGAAACCAGCAGAGACAGTGGTGCAATTATGGCAGGAACAGAAACGAGTAAAGACAGCGGTGCAGTCATGGCAGGAACAGAAGCCAGCAGAGACAGTGATGCAGTTGTGGCAGGAACAGAAACCAGCAGAGACAGTGATGCAGTTATGGTAGTAAAAGAAACCAGCAGAGACAGTGGTGCAGTTGTGGCAGGTACAGAAACCAGCAGAAACAGTGATGCAGTTGTGGCAGGAACAGAAACCAGCAGAGAAAGTGGTGCAGTTATGGCAGGAACAGAAAAGAGCAGAGACAGTGGTGCAGTTGTGGCAAGAACAAAAACCAGAAGAGACAGTGATGCAGTTGTGGCAGGACCAGAAACCAGCAGAGACAGTGATGCAGTAATGGCAGGAACAGAAACCAGCAGAGACAGTGGTGCAGTTATGGCAGAACAGAAACCAGCAGAGACAGTGGTGCAGTTATGGCAAGAACAGAAACCAGCAGAGACAGTGGTGCAGTTGTGGCAGGAACAGAAACCAGCAGAGACAGTGGTGCAGTTATGGCAAGAACAGAAACCAGCAGAGACAGTGGTGCAGTTGTGGCAAGAACAGAAACCAGCAGAGACAGTGGTGCAATTATGGCAGGAACAGAAACGAGTAGAGACAGTGGTGCAATTATGGCAGAAACAGAAACCAGCAGAGACAGTGGTGCAGTTGTGGCAGGAACAGAAACCAGCAGAGACAGTGATGCAGTTGTGGCAGGAACAGAAACCAGCAGAGACAGTGTGCAGTTGTGGGAGGAACAGAAACCAGCGGAGACATTGGTGCAATTTTGGCAGGAACAGAAACGAGCAGAGACAGTGGGGCAGTTGTGGCAGGAACAGAAACGAGCAGAGACAGTGGGGCAGTTGTGGCAGGAACAGAAACCAGCAGAGACAGTGGTGCAGTTATGGCAGGAACAGAAACCAGCAGAGACAGTGGTGCAGTTGTGGCAGGAACAGAAACCAGCAGAGACAGTGGTGCAGTTATGGGAGGGACAGAAACCAGCAGAGACAGTGGTGCAGTTATGGCAGGAACAGAAACGAGCAGAGACAGTGGTGCAGTTGTGGCAAGAACAAAAACCAGCAGAGACAGTGATGCAGTTGTGGCAGGAACAGAAACCAGCAGAGACAGTGGTGCAGTTATGGGAGGAACAGAAACCAGCAGAGACAGTGGTGCAGTTATGGCAGAAACAGAAACCAGCAGAGACAGTGGTGCAGTTATGGCAGGAAAAGAAACCAGCAGAGACAGTGGTGCAGTTATGGCAGGAACAGAAACCAGCAGAGACAGTGGTGCAATTATGGCAGGAACAGAAACAAGCAGAGACAGTGGTGCGGTTGTGGCAGGAACAGAAACCAGCAAACCATTGGCAGAGACAAAGGTGCAGTTGTGGCAAGAACAGAAACCAGCAGAGACAGTGGTGCAGTTATGGCAGGAACAGAAACCAGCGGAGACAGTGGTGCAGTTATGGCAGGAACAGAAACCAGCAGAGACAGTGGTGCAATTATGGCAGGAACAGAAACAAGCAGAGACAGTGGTGCGGTTGTGGCAGGAACAGAAACCAGCAGAGACATTGGTGCAATTTTGGCAGGAACAGAAACGAGCAAAGACAGTGGGGCAGTTGTGGCAACAACAGAAACCAGCAGAGACAGTGGGGCAGTTGTGGCAAGAACAGAAACCAGCAGAGACAGTGGTGCAGTTATGGCAGGAACAGAAACCAGCAGAGACAGTGGTGCAGTTGTGGCAGGAACAGAAACCAGCAGAGACAGTGGTGCAGTTGTGGCAGGAACAGAAACCAGCAGAGACAGTGGTGCAGTTGGGGCAGGAACAGAAACCAGCAGAGACAGTGGTGCAGTTATGGCAAACAGAAACCAGCAGAGACAGTGATGCAGTTATGGCAGGAACAGAAACCAGCAGAGACAGTGGTGCAGTTGTGGCAGGAACAAAAACCAGCAGAGACAGTGGTGCAGTTGTGGCAGGAACAGAAACCAGCAGAGACAGTGGTGCAGTTATGGCAGGAACAGAAAACAGCAGAGACGGTGGTGCAGTTGTGGCAGGAACAGAAACCAGCAGAGACAGTGATGGAGTTGTGGCAAGAACAAAAACCAGCAGAGACAGTGGTGCAGTTATGGCAGGAAAAGAAACCAGCAGAGACACTGGTGCAGTTATGGCAGGAACAGAAACCAGCAGAGACAGTGGTGCAATTATGGCAGGAACAGAAACAAGCAGAGACAGTGGTGCAGTAATGGCAGGAACAGAAACCAGCAGAGACAGTGGTGCAGTTATGGCAGGAACAGAAACCAGCAGAGACAGTGGTGCAGTTGTGGGAGGAACAGAAACCAGCAGAGACAGTGGTGCGGTTGTGGCAGGAACAGAAACCAGCAGAGACATTGGTGCAATTTTGGCAGGAACAGAAACCAGCAGAGACAGTGGTGCAGTTGTGGCAGAAACAGAAACCAGCAGAGACAGTGGTGCAGTTGTCGCAAGAACAAAAACCAGAAGAGACAGTGATGCAGTTGTGGCAGGAACAGAAACCAGCAGAGACAGTGATGGAGTTGTGGATAGAACAGAAACCAGCAGAGACAGTGGTGCAGTTGTGGCAGGAACAGAAACCAGCAGAGACATTGGTGCAATTTTGGCAGGAACAGAAACAAGCAGAGACAGTGATGGAGTTGTGGCTAGAACAGAAACCAGCAGAGACAGTGGTGCAGTTGTGGCAGGAACAGAAACCAGCAGAGACAGTGGTGCAGTTGTCGCAAGAACAAAAACCAGCAGAGACAGTGATGCAGTTGTGGCAGGAACAGAAACCAGCAGAGACAGTGATGGAGTTGTGGCTAGAACAGAAACCAGCAGAGACAGTGGTGCAGTTGTGGCAGGAACAGAAACCAGCAGAGACAGTGATGGAGTTGTGGCAAGAACAAAAACTAGCAGAGACAGTGGTGCAGTTGTGGGAGGAACAGAAACCAGCAGAGACAGTGGTGCAGTTGTGGCAGGAACAGAAACCAGCAGAGACATTGGTGCAATTTTGGCAGGAACAGAAACCAGCAGAGACAGTGGTGCAGTTATGGCAGAAGCAGAAACAGAAACCAGCAGAGACAGTGGTGCAGTTGTGGCAGGAACAGAAACCAGCAGAGACAGTGATGCAGTTGTGGCAAGAACAGAAACCAGCAGAGACAGTGATGCAGTTATGGCAGGAACAGAAACCAGCAGAGACAGTGGTGCAGTTGTGGCAGGAACAGAAACCAGCAGAGGTGGAACAAGAACAAAACCAGCAGAGACACTGGTGCAGTTATGGCAGGAAAAAGAAACCAGCAGAGACAATGGCAGGAACAGAAACCAGCAGAGACAGTGGTGCAGTTATGGCAGGAAAAGAAACCAGCAGAGACAGTGGTGCAATTATTGCAGGAACAGAAACCAGCAGAGACAGTGGCGCAATTTTGGCAGGAACAGAAACCAGCAGAGACAGTGATGCAGTTATGGCAGGAACAGAAACCAGCAGAGACAGTGGTGCAGTTATGGCAGAAACAGAAACCAGCAGAGACAGTGGTGCAGTTGTGGCAGGAACAGAAATCAGCAGAGACAGTGATCCAGTTGTGGCAAGAACAGAAACCAGCAGAGATAGTGGTGCAATTTTGGCAGGAACAGAAACCAGCAGAGACAGTGGTGCAGTTGTGGCAGGAACAGAAATCAGCAGAGACAGTGATGCAGTTGTGGCAAGAACAGAAACCAGCAGAGACAGTGATGCAGTTATGGCAGGAACAGAAACCAGCAGAGACAGTGGTGGAGTTGTGGCAAGAACAAAAACCAGCAGAGACAATGGCAGGAAAAGAAACCAGCAGAGACAGTGGTGCAATTATGGCAGGAACAGAAACCAGCAGAGACAGTGGTGCAATTATGGCAGGAACAGAAACCAGCAGAGACAGTGGTGCAGTTGTGGCAAGAACAGAAACCAGCAGAGACAGTGATGGAGTTGTGGCAAGAACAGAAACCAGCAGAGAGAACAAAAAACCAGCAGAGATGCAGTTATGGCAGGAACAGAAACCAGCAGAGACAGTGGTGCAGTTATGGCAGAAACAGAAACCAGCAGAGACAGTGGTGCAGTTGTGGCAAAAACAAAAACCAGAAGAGATAGTGATGCAGAGTTGTGGCAGGAAACAGAAACCAGCAGAGACAGTGGTGATGGCAGGAACAGAAATCAGCAGAGACAGTGAACAGAGTGGTGCAATTTTGGCAGGAACAGAAACCAGCAGAGACAGTGATGCAGTTGTGGCAGGAACAGAAATCAGCAGAGACAGTGATGCAGTTGTGGCAAGAACAGAAACCAGCAGAGACAGTGATGCAGTTATGGCAGGAACAGAAACCAGCAGAGACAGTGGTGCAGTTATGGCAGAAACAGAAACCAGCAGAGACAGTGATGCAGTTGTGGCAGGAACAGAAACCAGCAGAGACATTGGTGCAATTTTGGCAGGAACAAAACCAGCAGAGACAGTGGTGCAGTTGTGGCAGGAACAGAAACCAGCAGAGACATTGGTGCAATTTTGGCAGGAACAGAAACGAGCAGAGACAGTGGGGCAGTTGTGGCAGGAACAGAAACCAGCAGAGACAGTGATGCAGTTATGGCAGGAACAGAAACCAGCAGAGACAGTGGTGCAGTTGTGGCAGGAACAGAAATCAGCAGAGACAGTGATGCAGTTGTGGCAAGAACAGAAACCAGCAGAGACAGTGGTGCAATTTTGGCAGGAACAGAAACCAGCAGAGACAGTGGTGCAGTTGTGGGAGGAACAGAAACCAGCAGAGACAGTGGTGCGTTTGTCGCAGGAACAGAAACCAGCAGAGATATTGGTGCAATTTTGGCAGGAACAGAAACGAGCAGAGACAGTGGTGCAGTTGTGGCAAGAACAAAAACCAGCAGAGACAGTGATGCAGTTGTGGCAGGAACAGAAACCAGCAGAGACAGTGATGGAGTTGTGGCAAGAACAGAAACCAGCAGAGACAGTGGTGCAATTTTGGCAGGAACAGAAACGAGTGGAGACAGTGGTGCAGTTATGGCAGAAACAGAAACCAGCAGAGACAGTGGTGCAGTTGTGGCAGGAACAGAAATCAGCAGAGACAGTGATGCAGTTGTGGCAAGAACAGAAACCAGCAGAGACAGTGGTGCAATTTTGGCAGGAACAGAAACAAGCAGAGACAGTGGTGCAGTTGTGGGAGGAACAGAATCCAGCAGAGACAGTGGTGCGGTTGTGGCAGGAACAGAAACCAGCAGAGACAGTGGGGCAGTTGTGGCAGGAACAGAAATCAGCAGAGACAGTGATGCAGTTATGGCAGAAACAGAAACCAGCAGAGACAGTGGTGCAGTTGTGGCAGGAACAGAAACCAGCAGAGACAGTGGTGCAGTTGTGGCAGGAACAGAAACCAGCAGAGACAGTGGTGCAGTTGTGGCAGGAACAGAAACCAGCAGAGACAGTGCTGCAGTTACGGCAGGAACAGAAACCAGCAGTTTGGGAACCCCTGACCTCGACCCAAAAACTTGCCTACACATCACTGACCTATGCCCACTGTGTACCCCCCCGCACAGCCATATTCCATCACCCCAGTTCGAGCACTTCATGCCACTTAATATTACAAGTCTGTCTATTACCCATTTAAAAATAGACATGACACTGATGACCTGAAATATTCTTATAGCTAAAACTTCCAAGAGATGCTCTTACAGTACAATAAGAGCACTGGCTAAAATGCCTTGCAGTACAGGCAGTGGCAAAATCATCAGACACACTGCTATAATTGGCTGTTGTTTAAAGCTTATGATGCGCTGTTTTCATCAGATATCAATTGATTAATTAATGGGCTGATTTTTACAGCTGTAGTTTTGTGGTTATTAACGACTCTCCCAAACTTCAATTAGCCTCAGTCAGAGAGGTCTGTCGACAGCGTCAGTTTCTCTTACCTCTCGCTGTTTTTTATTGTTAGGCATTGTCATAATTTCTGATACCAGTCTCCTCGCCACCTTCATTAAGTCTGTCGACACACCTGCAGTCCTGGCATAGGCGACGTGGCCCGATAAACCCTCTTAGTGTCCTCTCCTTGATCTGGAGTCTCTCCTGGTGAAGTCCTGCTGATTAGACCTCCTCTCCGCAAACATATGCCGCTAATTAGCAATAGCATCAGGAATCAACTGTGTACATACTTTTATATTTGTGATTACGATATTTCAAAATAATTAACCGAGAATTATATTTTGTCCACCCTCTGTACATATGTAGGTTTGCATTTTTGCAGTAGTGTGTGCGTGTGTGTGTGTGTTTGTGTGCCTGTGTGGAACTGTGAGGAAAAGTAAATTGTGGCTAAACAATCCAGTGCTTATGCAAACTCAGACCATCTGGTGAGTGTTATATAAAACAATCTGTGCCTTCAAAGGGTCTGCTTGAGTTACTAGCAAGGAGCTCCTGCCGCACGAACACAAGACTACAGTGAACAAATGTGCGCATATACCAACACCAATCTCTCCAAAGCACAAATGTGCACATATACAAACACAGGTTTCTCCAAAGCACAAATGTGCACATATACAAACAAAACAAACACAAATGTGCACATATACAAACACAAATGTGCACATATACAAACACCAT
>JAFJMP010000102.1:0-74677 GCA_029692085.1 Gymnothorax javanicus | reverse complement strand
TGTATGGACCGAAAAAAAACCTTGCAAATGAATAAACACAACTCCAAAAAACCAAGAAGGTAAGGCCTTAGTCTTCGATCCAAGTCAGGGAAATTTTTCCATTATGCCCTTATATTAGGTCACACTAACTAATTTCTTTATTCTCATAAACAAAACCCCCAATGCTTTGTCGGGTTTCTTTTGGGGAAAAAACCCCCGGGTTTTAAAGCACCAGATTTAAAAAATTAGTATTTTAAAATACAAAAATTTAAAACCCCCCAAAACCCCTTTTAAGGTTCTCCAACACTAAATCGAAGATCGGGGCCTTTGAATAGTGTTTTTTTCTGGGGAAAGGGGAACTTCTAAAAATGGCTGAATTATCCCCGGGAGCCCCAAAAAAGGATTAATTTTTAAATGAAAAAGGGAAAGGGTTTTTCAATACTTCCCAACGACCCCGACATGGGTACAAAAAAAGATTTTTAATAAAAAAAAGGTGATAACGCCACCAGCCATTCAGTAGAACCATTAAAGATAATCCATACGGGCAATCACAAAAAAAAAGGCGGATGGGCAAGAATCATGACGTTGGCCAGGCACGTTGTTTAGCTCACGGTTGTTTTTTTTAGCCAAATTTTCCCCCCTTTACCTCGGTTACCCCAAAGGGTTGAAGAAACCTTTTTGGGAAATTTGAGCATAACGCTTTTTTTTACTATTCAAATTTGGGAAGTTATAAATTTTCCTTTATTTAATGTAAGGCCGCGGTTGAGTTATACTAGTCCTTTAATTTAAGCCCATGTTTTTTTCGGGGTTAATTTTTAAAACAGCTGGGTATTTTTAAATGCACCCCTAAAGTTAAGGGGCT
The DNA here is from genome assembly GCA_029692085.1 of Gymnothorax javanicus. NCBI lineage: Eukaryota > Metazoa > Chordata > Actinopteri > Anguilliformes > Muraenidae > Gymnothorax > Gymnothorax javanicus. Next base: position 73,836 of record JAFJMP010000102.1, on the reverse strand, counting down.
TTTTAAAGTTTAACCAAAGGGCACCTTTTCCTTGACGCATCATTTCCATTTTCAGCCCAAGAATTAAAAAGAAAAGGCTTCATAGAGTTGTTGGGGTCTGGGGAGCAAAAAGGGCCCCCCTTATGGTAAGAAAGTTTCCCTTTTACACCTGAAAGGAAGATAAAATCCCAAAGGTTGGGTGCGAAAGCAGCAAAGGTAGACTTGTCCGTACTTCATAATAAAAAATTTGAATATTTTAATCTAATTTAAAAATTTCCCTTTCCCCCCAACAGACATCTGCCCCTTTTCCCCTGGGGGGGAAAATCAGCCCACAGTTACAATTACTGTTCACACTGAACTAACTACTTTCTAAAAATTTGATCAAAAACCACATTGTTTAAAGCCCCCCTTGGTTTGACGTGACACACCCGGAAAATTTTTTTCGGGTGGGGGAAAAAAACCCCTTTAAATATTAAATCCCAAATGGGACTAACCCCCCAGTTTTTGTGTTCAAACGGGAACCATGGGAAGGCATGGGCCAAACCCAAATGGGTTAAAAACAACCTTATGAAAAAAAGTTAAAAAACACCCTTCATAAAAAACTCTGTCAATCACTCCAGATCCAAACCCAGGGGACCGATTAGGGTGACAATTTAGCCCCCATAAATTTGGAGTTTTTTGGGTTTTGTGAAAAACAGGAAAAAAAAACCCCCAAAAACTATAACGGGCCGTCTCAATCTTTTTACCGAAAAAAAAATCCTTTTTTTGGGTTTCTTTAGGTGAACGGGGATTAAAATTAAAAAAACCTTTTATTTTTTTTCCAAAAAAGGTCCCAAAAAAGTTCAAAATTTTTTTAAAAGGTTTTTTTCCAAAAAGCTAAATAAAAAAGCAATAAAACCAGAAAGGCTAACCCACAAAAATTTAAAAAAACAAATTTTCCCGTTATTATTAAATTCTTGATTTTGTTTCCCCTTTAAAGTTTTGTGGTTTTTAAAACCCAAAACCCACCAATAACAAAAAAAAGGGGAAAAAACTTTAAAGGGCCCAACCTTACCGGCTAAAAAACCTCATCATTATTTGTTTTTAAATTATAAACATTTAAATTAAAATTTTAAAGCAAGGCCCTAATTACCCGTCCAAAAAAGGGCCCCTTTCGGGAAAAAAAAGTTTTAAAGAAAAACTTATCCTTTATTTGCCATATGTATTAGGTCACATGGTCAGGTTGAGTTATACTAGTCCTTTAATTGAAGCCTCATGTTTTTACAGGTTAATTTTTAAGAAGCAGCTGGCTACTTTTAAAATGCTACGCTCTAAAAGTATTGTTAAGGGTCTCTTTAATGTTTCTGAACCAGGACTGACACCTTATCCATTCGATCGCACAGTCAGTTTCCATTATATCAGCTCCATAGAATTAAAAACAGTTAAATGGACGATGTCATAGAGTTGTTGGGGTCTCAGGGGGGAGCTCAAAATGGCCACCGTTATAGGTAAGAAAGTATTCCTATTGTGACACCTGAAAGGGAAGATCATAGAATTCCACAAAGGTTGGGTGGCGTATACAAGCAGCAAAAGGTAGTTTCACTCAAGTCTGCCCACACTTTTGATGCAATTGTCAATGCCCTTTTTACTACAGTGTTTGAATTGTATGGACAGCTTAAGAGAGTGTCAGCAGACTTTTATAGTACTATCTTGAATTCACTATCGCTACAATAGGGACTTTAAGCATGGGCGGATTTTGCGGCGACTCGGCACCGGATAAGGTCTGCGCTCCGCTGATCGAGACTTAAGCCGTTGTGCGGCGTTCCTTCCCGTAACAGGCTGATCTACTACGGGGAAAGAACCAATCTCACGTAGTCACTACAACGCTTGGTTCAGATGATTGAATTTAATGGTTTTTCATTGTATTTTTGAAATGAAATTTTCTATGTTTTTCTATAATTGATTGTGACACACTAAACATTATCCCCGAATTCATAAAGGGTGTTTTCCTTGATCACGGTTAACTTGGCTAAACAGTGTATAAACAGGTGATGATCGGCCGGACAAATTTAGGCCCGAATTCATAAAGAGAGATCAGATCAGCTGCTGTTTATCCAACGTACATGGTTAGTCACACCTGTCTAAGTAACAAAAAGAAATTCTAATGGTCCCAAGGGGCTTGTTTATCTCGTGTACAAGCTACCAATTCTCTGTTGGCTTGCTTGTGTGGCTGGACATATGACCATAGATCTCTTGCGCATAATTGAAATAGCCTAGGAAAGATGGCTGACCAAGGCAAGATGCGAATTGAGGGCTCTCAAAGACAGGAATGAATCCTTTAGAATAGCGACAGTATAGCGATCATACGTTACTTTTGAAATTCAGCGACAGGAAATTTGTACAGAATTTCAAAAGAATCATACCGTTATATTGTAGACCCTAATCGAAGCAGACATTGACCATCCCACAAAGCGAAACCTCGCCTTTCTTCCAGTACACCAACTATGTATTGCCCTGCGCTTTTTATGCATGCGGTGCATTCCAAATGGTTGTCGGTGACACGTGTGGTGTATCACAGGCTACCTGCTGTCAGTAGTTTGTCGTGTTACCGAGGCAATATGTGCCAGGAAAAACCGCTTCATACCATGCAGAGTGTCACATGACACCACTACACATCGGCTAAGTGGGGACTTGTACACGGATGGGTAAACGTTATGTTCTACCTGAATTATGTTCAGGAGTTTGAATTGCGCTTTTCTAGTAACAGTGCAGTTTGTCCTCCATAATGGGGTCCGGGCATATGTATTTCAGCTTTTCTGCAGCGCTTTTCACCGTACAGTAGTTGTACATGACTAAAACATAATGGGTTGATCATCACCCTTTATGGTCGGGCATATGTATTTCAGCGAACCTTTCTCACAGATACAGGATACTATATAAATTTCAATGAATAAAACCACAGTGAACTATTTTCTCCTGTGGGCTATATTCTGCCCTCATCCTTGCATGGCATACGGTACTTAATTTTTCTGTATACCCTATTAATATCTATTTTTATTCCCATGTACATTAGTCTTTATTCTACTGCTGTGCATATAAAGCACACATATGCTGTATATAGATGCACACTCCCATGCACTTTACCATTCGTTCACACTCTGATTAGATGTGTGCTTTAACTGTCAAATTTTATGTCTTTTTATAATTGAATTGTTCAAAATAAAGTTTGTTAAAAAGATGCACATTTCTTTTAGATTTATGCTCTGATATTTTAACCTGCACTTGGCATAATGACAACAAATTGAATATTTTAATCTAATATTAACAGTTTCCATTTCCCTAAAGCTATGACATCTGCCCCTTTTGCCAGTGGGAGTGGGACAAATCAGCGCTCACAGTTACAATTACTGTTCACACTGAACTAACTACTTTGCTAACAAACTTTGATCAAAATCCACTGTTGTTTAAAGGCCCTGCTGGATTTGACAGTACCAGGAGAAACTTATTTCAGGGTGCCATAGGCATCACTAAATCCGCCACTGCTGAAAGTCTCTATTAAATACACCACTGCAACCACGAAGGGACTCGAACCCTCAATTTTCTGATCCGAAGTCAGACGCCTTATCCATTAGGCCACGTGGTCATTGCATGCCTAAACTGACTCCGAACAGTGAGCTGTGAGAACTGACAGCGGTTCATAAATGCCATGTCAAATAACCGCTGTCATGTTAAATTAAACAGCCCTGTCACTGAAAAACTCTCATGCTCAATCACTCTCCAGATCCAAACTCAGGTGTTTAGACCGTATGGTCAGGATGAGCAATGTTAGCCCCCTGACTGAAGTTTGGAGAGTTTTTTTCTCAGGTTTCAGTGTAAGTAACAGCAGCAAGATTATGTTAAAAAACACCTCCGTCACACAACTATGAACGGACTCAAGTCCTCAATGGTGACCACGTCATGTTAACAAGCACCAGCTTAAAAGAAAGTTTTTGTCCGAGAAACAGCTGGAAAGTGACATTAACAAGCAGCACCACTAAACATCCATGAATGGTCTCCAACTGCCATTCTTAATACTTGAGTCGGCTAACTTATCCAATATTTGCCCGATGTATTAGTTCACATGGTCAGGTTGAGTTTTGCTTGTCCCTTGACAGTAGTTTTGTGAGTTTTGTCAAGCTTCTCTCTAAAACCACAGCCAGATAACATGAAAAACCAGGACCGGAAAACACTTATGAAGGGACTCAGATCCTCTATCTTCTGGCTCAAAGTCAGAAACCTCATCTATTACTTTGCTTTCAGACATTACTACAACTATGTTACATTCAAAAGCTCTGTTAATGAACAAGGCGCGCTCAATTACCCGATCCAAAATCAGGTGCCCTATGTATCGAACCGTAAAAAACAGCTTGCAAATGATATAAACACAACTGCCAAAGAACCAAGAAGGGACTAAGGTCCTTAGTCTTCAGATCAAAGTCAGGAATTTATCCATTAGGTGCCCTTCATATTAGGTCACATCATACGACTGAATTGCTTTATTCTCATAAACAAAACGTTCCAAGTGCTTTGTCGGGTTTCTTTTGAGAAACAGCTACCAGGTCATATTAGCAAGCACCAGATTTAAAGAAAGTTAGTATTTAGAAAATACAGCAAGATACATTAACAAGCACCTCCATGAAACACCCTTGAAGGTTCTCCAACACTAAATCTGAAGATCAGGGCCGCGTTTGAATAGTGTTTTTGTCTCGGAAAGTGGCTAACTTCTAGAAAATGCGCTGGAAGTATATACACGGCAGCCACGATAAGTGTATTCGAATTTTGTAAATGTAAAGGGAAGGTTCTTCAATACTTCCAAACGTATCACCTTTGACATAGGGTACACAAAAGCATTCTTAATAAAAACAAAGGTGATAACGCCATCCAGCCATTCAGTGTGGCAGAACCATTCAAAGTGGCGACCATCCATACAGGCAATCACAAAAAACAAAAGGAACGTGATGGGCAAGAATGGCATGATCAAGTTGGCCAGTAAATGCATTCGGATCGTCTTAGCATCACGGTTGTCTTCCTTAGCCGTTATGAATTCCCCTTTACACCTCTCCTTTACCTCATGCGTTATCAATCGAGGTTGAAGAAACCTTTCTGGACATTAGAGCATATAGCGTCTTTTTTGACTATTCAAATTCTGCGAAGTTATATAACTTATCCTTTATTTGCCATATGTATTAGGTCAGATGGTCAGGTTGAGTTATACTAGTCCTTTAATTGAAGCCTCATGTTTTTACAGGTTAATTTTTAAGAAGCAGCTGGCTACTTTTAAAATGCACACGCTCTAAAGTATTGTTAAGGGTCTCTTTAATGTTCTGAACCAAGGACTGACACCTTATCCATTCGATCGCACAGTCAGTTTCCATTATATCAGCTCCATAGAATTAAAAACAGTTAAATGGACGATGTCATAGAGTTGTTGGGGTCTCAAGGGAGCTTAAAATGGCCACCGTTATAGGTAAGAAAGTATTCCTATTGTGACACCTGAAAGGGAAGATCATAGAATTCCACAAAGGTTGGGTAGCGTATACAAGCAGCAAAAGGTAGTTTCACTCAAGTCTGCCCACACTTTGATGCAATTGTCAACGCCCTTTTACTACAGTGTTTGAATTGTATGGACAGCTTAAGAGAGTGTCAGCAGACTTTTATAGTACTATCTTGGATTCACTATCGCTACAATAGGGACTTTAAGCAACGGGCGGATTTTTTGCGGCGGCTACGGCACCGGATAAAGGTCTGCCCTCCGCTGATCGAGACTTAAGCCGTTGTGCGGCGTTCCTTGCCGTAACAGGCTGATCTACTACGGGGAAAGAACCAATCTCACGTAGTCACTACAACGCTTGGTTCAGATGATTGAATTTAATGGTTTTCATTGTATTTCTGAAATGAAATGTTTTTCTATAATTGATAGTGACACACTAAACATTATCCCCGAATTCATAAAGGGTGTTTTTCCTTGATCACGGTTAACTTGGCTAAACAGTGTATAAACAGGTGATGATCGGCGGACAAATTTAGGCCCAAATTCATAAAGAGATCAGATCAGCTGCTGTTTATCCAACGTGCATGGTTAGTCACACCTGTCTAAGTAACAAAAAAATTCTAATCGTCCCAAGGGGCTTGTTTATCTCGTGTACAAGCTACCAATTCTCTGTTGGCTTGCTTGTGTGGCTGGACATATGACCATGGATCTCTTGCGCATAATTGAAATAGCCCAGGAAGAGATGGCTGACCAAAGGCAAGATGCGAATTGAGGGCTTTCAAAGACAGGGCCGAATCCTTTAGAAGAGTATAGCGACATGAAATTTGTCAGCGATACAGAATTTCCAAAGAATCATACCGTTATATTCTAGACCTAATCGAAGCAGACATTGACCATCCCACAAGACAAAACCACGCCTTTCTTCCAGTACACCAACTATGTATTGCCCTGCGCTTTTTATGCATGCGGTGCATTCCAAATGGTTATCGGTGACCTTATTGGTGTATCACAGGCTACCCGCTGTCGAGTAGTTTGCCGTGTTACCGAGGCAATATGTGCCAGGAAGAACCACTACATACCATGCAGAGTGTCACATGACACCACTACACATCGGCTAAGTGGGGACTTGTACACGGATGGGTAAACACCCGATTATGTTCTACCTGAATTGCGCTAGTAACAGGAGTTTATCCTCCGCGAAGGGCGCTTTTCTGTTTAAGCCACCGTACAGTAGTTGTACATGACTAAAATAATGGGGTGATCATCACCCTTTATGAATTCGGGCATATGTATTTCAGCGAACCTTTCTCACAGATACAGGATACTATGTAAATTTCAATGAATAAAACCATAGTGAACTATTTTCTGCTGTGGGCTATATTCTGCCCTCATCCTTGCATGGCATACGGTACTTAATTTCTCTGTATACCCTATTAATATCTATTTTTATTCCCATGTACATTAGTCTTTATTCTACTGCTGTGCATATAAAGCACACATATGCTGTATATAGATGCACACTCCCATGCACTTTACCATTCGTTCACCTCTGATTAGATGAGTGCTTTAACTGTCAAATTTTATGTCTTTTTTATAATTGAATTGTTCAAAATAAAGTTTGTTAAAAAGATGCACATTTCTTTTTCGTTATGCTCTATACCTGTACTTGGCATAATGACAACAAATTGAATATTTTAATCTAATATTAACAGTTTCCCATTTCCCTAAAGCTATGACATCTGCCCCTTTTGCCAGTGGGAGTGGGACAAATCAGCGCTCACAGTTACAATTACTGTTCACACGGAACTAACTACTTTGCTAACAAACTTTGATCAAAATCCACCGTTGTTTAAAGTCCCTGCTGGATTTGACAGTGACAGCACCAGGAGAAATTTATTTCCGGGTGCCATAGGCGTGACAAAATCCGCCATTGCTGAAAGTCCTATTAAATACACCACTGCAACCACGAAGGGACTCGAAGCCTCAGTCTTCTGAGCGAAGTCAGGCGCCTTATCCATTAGGCCACGTGGTCATTGCATGCCTAAACTGACTCGAACAGTGAGCTGTGAGAACTGACAGCGGTTCATAAATGCCATGTCAAATAAACGCTGTCATGTTAAATTAAACAGCCCTGTCACTGAAAAACTCTCATGCTCAATCACTCTCCAGATCCAAACTCAGGTGTTTAGACTGTATGGTCAGGATGAGCAATGTTAGCCCCCTGACTGAAGTTTGGAGAGTTTTTTTCTCAGGTTTCAGTGTAAGTAACAGCAGCAAGATTATGTTAAAAAACACCTCCGTCACACATCTATGAACGGACTCAAGTCCTCAATCTTTTGATCCGGAGTAAGAATCCTCCTCCATTAGGCGCCCTTTCATATTAGGTGACATCATTGGGTTGACTTATGTTATTCCATAAACAAAGCCTTGTGAGTGTTAGTTTCAGGTTTCTGTTGCAGAAACGGGTGACCAAGAATCATGTTAAGAAGCACCAGCTTAAAAGAAAGTTTTTGTCCGAGAAACAGCTGGAAAGTGACATTAACAAAGCAGCACCACTAAACATCCATGAATGGTCTCCAACTGTCATTCTTAATACTTGAGTCGGCTAACTTATCCAATATTTGCCCGATGTATTAGTTCACATGGTCAGGTTGAGTTTTGCTTGTCCCTTGACAGTAGTTTTGTGAGTTTTGTCAAGCTTCTCTCTAAAACCACAGCCAGATAACATGAAAAACCAGGACCGGAAAACACTTATGAAGGGACTCAGATCCTCTATCTTCTGGCTCAAAGTCAGAAACCTCATCTATTACTTTGCTTTCAAACATAACTCCAACTATGTTACATTCAAAAGCTCTGTTAAAGTGACTATATGACTTCATTGGAGTGAATTTTCTGCTATCTTCGTAAGGAAGCGAGCTAGGCGCTGAAACTGTGCCTATTCGCACTTTCATGAAAACACGCTTCTTTGAGGTTTAAGCTCAGAACTTGAATCTGTGCGTGTATCCGGCGTGGGAAGTGCTTCAGATCACTGTGCAATGCATATATGGCATCGATTGGTCCAATGTGCATGTATGGCCTTTTGGAAGTGAATATAAGATTCTGAAATGAAGATATGTACTTTTTTAAATCTTGCTTTTTTTAGGTCTGCATGTCAAAACTTTTCATTCTCTGTATAACTCAGTGGGAAAGTGACAAACAGGAGTGAAATGTGACTATATGACTGAATTGGAGTGAATTTGTTGCTATCTCCGTAAGGAAGCGAGCTAGAGCGCTGAAACTGTGCCTATACGCACTTTCATGAAAACACGCCTCTTTGAGGATTTAAGCTCAGAACTTGAATCTGTGCGTGTATCTGGCGTGGGAAGTGCTTCAGATCACTGTGCAATGCATATATGGCATCGATTGTTCCAATTTGCATGTATGGCCATTTGGAAGTGAATATAAGCTTCTGAAGTGAAGATATGCACTTTTTTAAGAACTTGCTTTTTTTAGGTCTGCGTGTCAAAACTTTTCATTTTGTGTTTTACTCAGGGGGAAAGTGACAAACATGAGTGAAATGTGATTATATGACTGAATTGGAGTGAATTTGTTGCTATCTCTCCGTAAGGAAGCGAAAGCTAGGCGCTGAAACTGTGCCTATCGCACTTTCATGAAAACACGCTTCTTTGAGGTTTTTAAGCTCAGAACTTGAATCTGTGTCGTGTATCTGGCGTGGGAAGTGCTTCAGATCACTGTGCAATGCATATATGGCATCGATTGGTCAAATGTGCATGTATGGCATTTGGAAGTGAATATAAGCTTCTGAAATGAAGATATGCACTTTTTTAAAACTGCATTGGTCCAATCTTGCTTTTTTTTTTAGGTCTGCATGTCAAAACTTTTCATTTCTGGTTGTACAAACTCAGTGGGAAAGTGACAAAGTGAGTGAAATGTGACAAACATAAGTGAAATTTGATTACTATATGTCGATTGGAATTGGAGTGAATTTGTGCTATCTCCTTTATGGAAAACAAACGAGCTTTAGGCGCTCAGAAACTGTGCCTGGGATGAATCTGTGCGTGTAGATCAGTGCTTCAGATCACTGTGCAATGCATATATGGCATCGATTGGTCCAATGTGCATGTATGGCCATTTGGAAGTGAACATAAGCTTTGAAGTGAAGATATGCACTTTTTAAAAGAAGGTCTGCATCTTTTCATTTTGTGTATTACTCAGTGGGAAATGACAAACATGGTGAAATGTGACTATATGCTTCAGATCATCTTTGCAATGCCTATCGCACTTTCATACGCTTCTTATGGCTTGAATCTGATATGGTCCAATGTGCAATGCATATATGGCATCGATTGGTCCAATGTGCATGTATGGCCATTTGGAAGTGAATATAAGCTTCTGAAATGAAGATATGCACTTTTTTAAAACTTGCTTTTTTTAGGTCTGCATGTCAAAACTTTTCATTCTGTGTTTAACTCAGTGGGAAAGTGACAAACATGAGTGAAATGTGACTATATGACTTCATTGGAGTGAATTTTCTGCTATCTTCGTAAGGAAGCGAGCTAGAGCGCTGAAACTGTGCCTATATGCACTTTCATGAAAACACGCTTCTTTGAGGTTTTAATCTCAGAACTTGAATCTGTGCATGTATCTGGCCTGGGAAGTGCTTCAGATCACTGTGCAATGCATATATGGCATCGAATGGTCCAATGTGCATGTATGGCCATTTGCAAGTGAATATGAGCTTCTGAAGTGAAGATATACACTTTTTAAAAACTTGCTTTTTTTACGTCTGCATGTCAAAACTTTTCATTTTGTGTATAACTCAGTGGGAAAGTGACAAACATGAGTGAAATGTGACTATATGACTTCATTGGAGTGAAATTTTTTCTGCTATCTTCGTAAGGAAGCGAACTAGAGCGCTGAAACTGTGCCTATCGCACTTTCATGAAAACACGCTTCTTTGAGGTTTTAAGCTCAGAACTTGAATCTGTGCGTGTATCCGGCGTGGGAAGTGCTTCAGATCACTGTGCAATGCATATATGGCATCGATTGGTCCAATGAGCATGTATGGCCATTTGGAAGTGAACATAAGCTTCTGAGGTGAAGATATGCACTTTTTTAAAAACTTGCTTTTTTTTAGGACTGCATGTCAAAACTTTTCATTTTGTGTATTACTCAGTGGGAAAGTGACAAACATTAGTGAAATGTGACTATATGACTTCATTGGAGTGAATTTTCTGCTATCTTCGTAAGGAAGCGAGATAGTGCGCTGAAACTGTGCCAATACGCACTTTCGTGAAAACACGCTTCTTTGAGGTTTTAAGCTCAGAAATTGAATCTGTGCGTGTATCTTTCTTGGAAAGCGCTTCAGATCACTGTGCAATGGATACATGGCATCTGTTGGTCCAATGTGCATGTATGGCCATTTGCAAGTGAATATGAGCTTCTGTAGTGAAGATATGCAATTATTTAAAAACTTGCTTATTTTAGGTCTCCATGTCAAAACTTTTCATTTTGTGTATAACTCAGTGGGAATGTGACAAACATGAGTGAAATGTGACTATATGACTGAATTGGACTGAATTTGTTGCGATCTCCGTAAGGAAGCGAGCTAGAGCGCTGAAACTGTGCCTATACGCACGTTCATGAAAACACGCTTCTTTGAGGTTTTAAGCTCAGAAATGGAATCTGTGCGTATATCTTGCTTGGAAAGCGCTTCAGATCACTGTGCAATGCATACATGGCATCGAATGGTCCAATGTGCATGTATGCGCATTTGCAAGTTAATATGAGCTTCTGAAGTGAAGATATGCACTTTCTCAAAAACTTGCTTTTTTATTTTACGTCTGCATGTCAAAACTTTTCATTCGGTTTATAACTCACTGGGAAAGTGACAAACATGAGTGAAATGTGACTATATGACTTCATTGGAGTGAATTTTCTGCTATCTTCGTAAGGAAGCGAGCTAGAGCGCTGAAACTGTGCCTATTCGCAATTTCATGAAAACACGCTTCTTTGAGGTCGTAAGCTCAGAACTTGAATCTGTGCGTGTATCAGGCGTGGGATGTGCTTCAGATCACTGTGCAATGCATATATGGCATCGATTGGTCCAATGCACATGTATGGCCTTTTGGAAGTGAATATAAGATTGTGAAATGAAGATATGTACTTTTTTTAAATCTTGCTTTTTTTTACGTCTGCATGTCAAAACTTTTCATTCTCTCTATACCTCAGTGGGAATGTGACAAACATGAGTGAAATGTGACTATATGACCTAACTGGAGTGAATTTGTCGCTATCTCCGTAATGAAGCGAGCTAGAGCGCTGAAACTGTGCCTATACGCACTTTCATGAAAACATGTTTCTTTGAGGTTTTAAGCTCAGAACTTGAATCTGTGCGTGTATCTGGCGAGGGATGTGCTTCAGATCACTGTGCAATGCATATATGGCATCGATTGGTCCAATGTGCATGTATGGCCAATTGGAAGTGAATATAAGCTTCTGAAGTGAAGATATGCATTTTTTTTAAAAACTTGCTTTTTTAGGTCTGCATGTCAAAACTTTTCATTTTGTGTATAACTCTGTGGGAAAGTGACAAACAGGAGTGAAATGTGACTATATGACTGAATTGGAGTGAATTTGTTGCTATCTCTGTAAGGAAGCGAGCTAGAGCGCTGAAACTGTGCCTATGCGCACTTTCATAAAAACACGCCTCCTTGAGGATTTAAGCTCAGAACTTGAATCTGTGCGTGTATCTGGCGTGGGAAGTGCTTCAGATCACTGTGCAATGCATCTATGGCATCGATTGTTCCAATTTGCATGTATGGCCATTTGGAAGTGAATATAAGCTTCTGAAGTGAAGATATGCACTTTTTTAAGAACTTGCTTTTTTTAGGTCTGCGTATCAAAACTTTTCATTCTGTGTATACCTCAGTGGGAAAGTGACAAACATGAGTGAAATGCGATTATATGACTGAATTGGAGTGAATTTGTTGCAATCTCCGTAAGGAAGCGAGCCAGAGCGCTGAAACCGTGCCTATACGCACTTTCATGAAAACACGCTTCTTTGAGGTTTTAAACTCAGAACTTGAATCTGTGTGTGTATCTGGCATGGGATGTGCTTCAGATCACTTTGCAATGCATCTATGGCATCGATTGTTCCAATTTGCATGTATGGCCATTTGGAAGTGAATATAAGCTTCTGAAGTGAAGATATGCACTTTTTTTTAGAACTTGCTTTTTTTAGGTCTGCATGTCAAAACTTTTCATTCGGTTTATAACTCAGTGGGAAAGTGACAAATATGAGTGAAATGTGACTACATGACTTCATTGGAGTGAATTTTGTGCTATCTTCGTAAGGAAGCGAGCTAGAACGCTGAAACTGTGCCTATACGCACTTTCATGAAAACACGCTTCTTTGAGGTCGTAAGCTCAGAACTTGAATCTGTGCGTGTATCCGGAATGGGAAGTGCTTCAGATCACTGTGCAATGCATATATGGCATCGATTGGTCCAATGTGCATGTATGGCCTTTTGGAAGTGAACATAAGCTTCTGAAGTGAAGATATGCACTTTTTAAAAACTTGCTTTTTTAAGGTCTGCATGTGAAAACTTTTCATTTTGTGTATTACTCAGTGGGAAAGTGACAAACGAGTGAAATGTGACAATATGACTGAATTGGAGTGAATTTGTTGCTATCTCCGTAGGGAAGCGAGCTAGAGCGCTGAAACTGTGCCTATGCGCACTTTCATGAAAACACGCTTCTTTGAGGTTTTAAGCTTAGAACTTGAATCTGTGCGTGGATCTGGCCTGGGAAGTGCTTCAGATCACTTTGCAATGCATATATGGCATCGATTGGTCCAATGTGCATGTATGGCCATGTGGAAGTGAATATAAACTTCTGAAATGAAGATATGTACTTTTTTTAAAACTTGCTTTTTTTTAGGTCTGCATGTCAAAACTTTTCATTCTGTGTATAACTCAGTGAGAATGTGACAAACATGAGTGAAATGTGACTATATGACTTCATTGGAGTGAATTTGCTGCTATCTTCGTAAGGAAGCAAGCTAGAGCGCTGAAACTGTGCCTATTAGCACTTTCATGAAAACACGCTTCTTTGAGGATTTAATCTCAGAACTTGAATCGGTGCATATATCTGGCCTGGGAAGTGCTTCAGATCACTGTGCAATGCATATATGGCATCGAATGGTCCAATGTGCATGTATGGGCATTTGCAAGTGAATATGAGCTTCTGAAGTGAAGATATACACTTTCTTAAAAACTTGCTTTTTTTTACGTCTGCATGTCAAAACTTTTCATTCGGTGTATAACTCAGTGGGAAAGTGACAAACATGAGTGAAATGTGACAATATGACTTCATTGGAGTGAATTTTCTGCGATCTTCGTGAGGAAGCGAACTAGAGCGCTGAAACTGTGCCTATTCGCACTTTCATGAAAACACGCTTCTTTGAGGTCGTAAGCTCAGAACTTGAATCTGTGCGTGTATCCGGCGTGGGAAGTGCTTCAGATCACTGTGCAGTGCATATATGGCATCGATTGGTCCAATGAGCATGTATGGCCATTTGGAAGTGAACATAAGCTTCTGAGGTGAAGATATGCACTTTTTTAAAAACTTGCTTTTTTTAGGACTGCATGTCAAAACTTTTCATTTTGTGTATTACTCAGTGGGAAAGTGACAAACATTAGTGAAATGTGACTATATGACTTCATTGGAGTGAATTTTCTGCTATCTTCGTAAGGAAGCGAGCTAGTGCGCTGAAACTGTGCCTATACGCACTTTTGTGAAAACACGCTTCTTTGAGGTTTTAAGCTCAGAAATTGAATCTGTGCGTGTATCTTGCTTGGAAAGCGCTTCAGATCACTGTGCAATGGATACATGGCATCTGTTGGTCCAATGTGCATGTATGGCCATTTGCAAGTGAATATGAGCTTCTGTAGTGAAGATATGCAATTATTTAAAAACTTGCTTATTTTAGGTCTCCATGTCAAAACTTTTCATTTTGTGTATAACTCAGTGGGAATGTGACAAACATGAGTGAAATGTGACTATATGACTGAATTGGACTAAATTTGTTGCGATCTCCGTAAGGAAGCGAGCTAGAGCGCTGAAACTGTGCCTATACGCACTTTCATGAAAACACGCTTCTTTGAGGTTTTAAGCTCAGAACTTGAATCTGTGCGTGTATCTGGCGTGGGATGTGCTTCAGATCACTTTGCAATGCATATATGGCATCGATTGGTCCAATGTGCATGTATGGCCATTTGGAAGTCAATATAAGCTTCTGAAATGAAGATATGTACTTTTTTTAAAACTTGCATTTTTTACATCTGCATGTCAAAACTTTTCATTCGGTGTATAACTCTGTGGGAAAGTGACAAACATGAGTGAAATGTGACTATATGACTTCATTGGAGTGAATTTTCTGCTATCTTCGTAAGGAAGCGAGCTAGAGCGCTGAAACTGTGCCTATTCGCACTTTCATGAAAACACGCTTCTTTGAGGTCGTAAGCTCAGAACTTGAATCTGTGCGTGTATCCGGCGTGGGAAGTGCTTCAGATCACTGTGCAATGCATATATGGCATCGATTGGTCCAATGTGCATGTATGGCCTTTTGGAAGTGAATATAAGATTCTGAAATGAAGATATGTACTTTTTTTAAATCTTGCTTTTTTCACGTCTGCATGTCAAAACTTTTCATTCTCTGTATACCTCAGTGGGAATGTGACAAACATGAGTGAAATGTGACTATATGACCTAATTGGAGTGAATTTGTTTCTATCTCCGTAATGAAGCGAGCTAGAGCGCTCAAACTGTGCCTATACACACTTTCATGAAAACACGCTTCTTTGAGGTTTTAAGCTCAGAAATTGAATCTGTGCGTGTATCTTGCCTGGAAAGCGCTTCAGATCACTGTGCAATGCATATATGGCATCTGTTGGTCCAATGTGCATGTATGGCCTTTGGAAATGAACATAAGCTTCTGAAGTGAAGATATGCACTTTTTTAAAAACTTGCTTTTTTAAGGTCTGCATGTCAAAACTTTTCATTTTGTGTATTACTCAGTGGGAAAGTGACAAACATGAGTGAAATGTGACTATATGACTTCATTGGAGTGAATTTTCTGCTATCTTCGTAAGGAAGCGAGCTAGAACGCTGAAACTGTGCCTATACGTACTTTCATGAAAACACGCTTCTTTGAGGTCGTAAGCTCAGAACTTGAATCTGTGCGTGTATCTGGCGTGGGAAGTGCTTCAGATCACTGTGCAATGCATATATGGCATCGATTGGTCCAATGTGCATGTATGGCCTTTTGGAAGTGAACATAAGCTTCTGAAGTGAAGATATGCACTTTTTAAAAACTTGCTTTTTTAAGGTCTGCATGTCAAAACTTTTCATTTTGTTTATTACTCAGTGGGAAAGTGACAAACGAGTGAAATGTGACTATATGACTGAATTGGAGTGAATTTGTTGCTATCTCTGTAGGGAAGCGAGCTAGAGTGCTGAAACTGTGCCTATGCGCACTTTCATGAAAACACACTTCTTTGAGGTTTTAAGCTTAGAACTTGAATCTGTGCGTGTATCTGGCCTGGGAAGTGCTTCAGATCACTTTGCAATGCATATATGGCATCAATTGGTCCAATGTGCATGTATGGCCATTTGGAAGTGAATATAAACTTCTGAAATGAAGATATGTACTTTTAAAAAACTTGCTTTTTTAAGGTCTGCATGTCAAAACTTTTCATTCTGTGTATAACTCAGTGGGAAAGTGACAAACATGAGTGAAATGTGACTATATGACTGAATTGGAGTGAATTTGTTGCTATTTCCGTAAGGAAGTTTAGCTAGAGCGCTGAAACTGTGCCTATACGCACTTTCATGAAAACACGCTTCTTTGAGGTTTTAATCTCAGAACTTGAATCTGTGCATGTATCTGGCGTGGGATGTGCTTCAGATCACTGTGCAATGCATATATGGCATCGAATGGTCCAATGTGCATGTATGGCCATTTGGAAGTGAATATAAGCTTCTGAAGTGAAGATATGCACTTTTTTAAAAACTTGCTTTTTTTTAGGTCTGCATGTCAAAACTTTTCATTCTGTGTATAACTCAGTGGGAAAGTGACAAACATGAGTGAAATGTGACTATATGACTTCATTGGAGTGAATTTTCTGCTATCTTCGTAAGGAAGCGAGCTAGAGCGCTGAAACTGTGCCTATTGCACTTTCATGAAAAAAAACTTCTTTGAGTCATTTAAGCTCAGAACTTGAATCTGTGCGTGTATCTGGCCTGGGAAGTGCTTCAGATCACTGTGCAATGCATATATGGCATCGATTGGTCCAATGTGCATGTATGGCCATTTGAAGTGAACATAAGCTTCTGAAGTGAAGATATGCACTTTAAAAAAAAAACTTGCTTTTTAGGTCTGCATGTCAAAACTTTTCATTTGTGTATAACTCAGTGGGAAAGTGACAAACATTAGTGAAATGTGACAATATGACTTCATTGGAGTGAATTTTCTGCTATCTTCGTAAGGAAGCGAGCTAGAGCGCTGAAACTGTGCCTATGCGCACTTTCATGAAAACACGCTTCTTTGAGGTTTTAAGCTCAGAACTTGAATCTGTGCGTGTATCTGGCCTGGGAAGTGCTTCAGATCACTTTGCAATGCATATATGGCATCAATTGGTCCAATGTGCATGTATGGCCATTTGGAAGTGAATATAAACTTCTGAAATGAAGATATGTACTTTTTTTAAAACTTGCTTTTTTTAGGTCTGCATGTCAAAACTTTTCATTCTGTGTATAACTCAGTGAGAAAGTGACAAACATGAGTGAAATGTGATTATATGACTGAATTGGAGTGAATTTGTTGCGATTTCCGTAAGCAAGCGAGCTAGAGCGCTGAAACTGTGCCTATACGCACTTTCATGAAAACACGCTTCTTTGAGGTTTTAAGCTCAGAACTTGAATCTGTGCGTGTATCTGGCGTGGGATGTGCTTCAGATCACTTTGCAATGCATATATGGCATCGATTGGTCCAATGTGCATGTATGGCCATTTGGAAGTGAATATAAGCTTCTGAAATGAAGATATGTACTTTTTTTAAAACTTGCTTTTTTTACGTCTGCATGTCATAACTTTTCATTCTGTGTTTCACTCAGTGGGAAAGTTACAAACATGAGTGAAATGTGACTATATGACTTCATTGGAGTGAATTTGCTGCTATCTTCGTAAGGAAGCGAGCTAGAGCGCTGAAACTGTGCCTATATGCACTTTCATGAAAACACGCTTCTTTGAGGATTTAATCTCAGAACTTGAATCGGTGCATGTATCTGGCCTGGGAAGTGCTTCAGATCACTGTGCAATGCATATATGGCATCGAATGGTCCAATGTGCATGTATGGGCATTTGCAAGTGAATATGAGCTTCTGAAGCGAAGATATACACTTTAAAAAAAACTTGCTTTTTTTTACGTCTGCATGTCAAAACTTTTCATTCGGTGTATAACTCAGTGGGAAAGTGACAAACATGAGTGAAATGTGACAATATGACTTCATTGGAGTGAATTTTCTGCAATCTTCGTGAGGAAGCGAACTAGAGCGCTGAAACTGTGCCTATTCGCACTTTCATGAAAACATGCTTCTTTGAGGTCGTAAGCTCAGAACTTGAATCTGTGCGTGTATCCGGCGTGGGAAGTGCTTCAGATCACTGTGCAATGCATATATGGCATCGATTGGTCCAATGTGCATGTATGGCCATTTGGAAGTGAACATAAGCTTCTGAAGTGAAGATATGCACTTTTTTAAAAACTTGCTTTTTTTAGGACTGCATGTCAAAACTTTTCATTTTGTGTATTACTCAGTGGGAAAGTGACAAACATTAGTGAAATGTGACTATATGACTTCATTGGAGTGAATTTTCTGCTATCTTCGTAAGGAAGCGAGCTAGTGCGCTGAAACTGTGCCTATCGCACTTTCATGAAAACACGCTTCTTTGAGGTTTTAAGCTCAGAACTTGAATCTGTGCGTGTATCCAGCGTGGGAAGTGCTTCAGATCACTGTGCAATGGATATATGGCATCTGTTGGTCCAATGTGCATGTATGGCCATTTGCAAGTGAATATAAGCTTCTGAAGTGAAGATATGTACAATTTTTAAAACTTGCTTTTTTAGGTCTGCATGTCAAAACTTTTCATTTGTGTATAACTCAGTGGGAATGTGACAAACATGAGTGAAATGTGACTATATGACTGAATTGGACTGAATTTGTTTCTATCTCCGTAATGAAGCGAGAGCTAGAGCGCTGAAACTGTGCCTATACACACTTTCATGAAAACACGCTTCTTTGAGGTTTTAAGCTCAGAAACTTGAATCTGTGCGTGTATCTTGCCTGGGAAGTGCTTCAGATCACTGTGCAATGCATATATGGCATCGATTGGTCCAATGTGCATGTATGGCCATTTGGAAATGAATATAAGCTTCTGAAGTGAAGATATGCACTTTTCAAAAACTTGCTTTTTTTTTAAGGTCTGCATGTCAAAACTTTTCATTTTGTGTATAACTCAGTGGGAAAGTGACAAACATGAGTGAAATGTGACTATATGACTTCATTGGAGTGAATTTTCTGCTATCTCCGTGAGGAAGCGAGCTAGAGCGCTGAAACTGTGCCTATCGCACTTTCATGAAAAAACATGCTTCTTTGAGGTTTTAAGCTCAGAACTTGAATCTGTGCGTGTATCTGGCGTGGGATGTGCTTCAGATCACTGTGCAATGCATATATGGCATCGATTGGTCCAATGTGCATGTATGGCCTTTTGGAAGTGAATATAAGATTCTGAAATGAAGATATGTACTTTTTTAAATCTTGCTTTTTTTTTACGTCTGCATGTCAAAACTTTTCATTCTGTGTATAACTCAGTGGGAAAGTGACAAACATGAGTGAAATGTGACTATATGACTTCATTGGAGTGAATTTTCTGCTGTATTCCGTAAGGAAGCGAGCTAGAGCGCTGAAACTGTGCCTATTCGCACTTTCATGAAAACACTCTTCTTTGAGGTTTTAAGCTCAGAACTTGAATCTGTGCGTGTATAGTGTTAAGAGTGCACTGAACATAAATAAATAACCCCTAGTTTACATACAATAAGTTAAATTTATTATTAATGGTCATTACTATTTGGCAGATTAAAAGAAGTAGTAAATAGCATGTATTAAAAGATTATTTAGCATTATTTTGATCGGTGTACTATCATCATTGAATAGGTGAGAAAAAAAAAACAATTTGGCCGAGAAATAAAATTTGGATTAAACAATAAACAATGATGATTACAGCAAATCTGGTAGATCGAGGGAAAAAAGGAAAAAAAAGAAGGAAAAAAAGCAAAAGCAACTTCCTATGTTGGGAAAAAAAACCCACAAAAAAAGGCAAATGGAACTAAACAAGAAATATCATTGATTAGACAACTAGATGGTTATACACTAAACATAACACTGGTTTAGGAATGCGTAACAAAATACAATCTGTCTAAAAGGAAGAGGAGAAATTGCATAAGCGGGTTTTTAATATAAACTGTTTACTGAGCATAGTGAGCAGTGTAACTGGTAAAATAAACATATTGCAATTTAATATGTGGGGGAAAAGATAATTATGCCTCGGTGTGCGCATGCACACAGCGAGCATACGGTACTCAGTCTGTGTATTTGTTTCTTTATCTGTCTGTTACCATCATAACTGCGACAGCGTGTGCATCAAGCTAAAGTAACAATGCCAACGAAAGTGACAAACACTGTTCTCTTGATTTTAAATGTGCCAGAATTTTGATTTTTGTAGCACTTCATGTTTCAGTATACACGTTTTGTGTACATAATGTTAAGCCACACCCACATGATTTTGGCACAAGGACCGCACTCTATTGACTGTTTATGTATTCAAGCTTGCTTTTATGTTACTGTACAACTATTGTACATCAGTAGTGGCTAAGCAATACACACCGAGGCATCAGCACCTCTGGTGCTTTCATTTGGCTAAGTAATAGAATTTAAATTAATACATAGATGACAATGGCAGCGCCTGTGGAGGAATTAAGAGAGCAATTTCCTACCTTTGAGAATGATAAAAAAAAAAAGTTAAATAACTGGGAAAAAAGAACTGGAAAAAAAAAACTAACTAACAAAGTGGCCAGAGGGAAATTTGATCTTGCAATATGTGAAAAAAATAATGGGTATAATGACAAATTATGCATCGGCGGCAAAAAGGGTTAAAAAAAAGAAGAAAATGAGCTGGTAATTCTGGAATTGTTTGGAGAAAAGGGGAATGTTAAACATTCAGGATCAGGATAAGTATTTTGTAAAGCAAAGTGAAGCTGCATCTCAGTCAAAGCCATCTGAAAAGTTTACTGATAATGAATTGTTTAACCCAGCGCCGTATGCCCCCCCAGTTTCAGGAACAATATTTAACCCAGCGCCGTATGCCCCCCCAGTTTCAGGAACAATATTTAACCCAGCGCCGTATGCCCCCCCATATTCAGGAACAATATTTAACCTAGCGCGTATGCCCCCCATATTCAAGAACAATATTTAACCCAGCCGTATGCCCCCATATTCAAGAACAATATTTAACCCAGCGCTGTATGCCCCCAGTTTCAGGAACAATGTTTAACCCAGCGCCGTATGCCCCCCAGTTTCAGGAACAATATTTAACCCAGCGCCGTATGCCCCCCCAGTTTCAGGAGCAGAGGGAGAGACGGCAGCTGAAAAAACCTGAAGTGAGTAATATACAGTAATATCAGATTTGGAAAACCCAATTGTATGGCTTTCAGGGTCGGGATTAAGGAAACAAAATTGCCATTGGCTGTGTGTAAAAGAACACCTTGAAGGCTTTAGGTTTAAATTTAAATAGCGCGGAAGAAGAAATTGATTTAATGGGGATGTATGGCATACAAATTAAAAAAAAAAAAAAAAAAAGGTGAATTGGCAAATGTTTATTGGTTGGGGGATATAGTAGACCAAATTAAAGAGCAAGTTTGGAGTACCTGGGGAAAATACTGTATATTGAGGCCCAAAGACCCCAGGCTACATAGCATTGTACAATGATATTCCACCCAACTTAGGACCCAGAATTAAAAAAAAAAAAAAAAAAAAAAAAAATGGGCCCTTAATGTTGATTTGGAACAGGAAAACAAACAAGGACCAAGATTATGATTAACTGTCAATTGACAGGGAAAATAAAGCAAGTGAAAATTCCTATTGAGAAATCAGAACTTGAACTTGGAGAACAAATTGAGACAGAATTAGACCAATATCCAGAACAACTGTGATCTCAACATGATACAGATGTGGCAGAATGCTATCAGCAAATCCAGTAATATCCACTATGAATGTGAAGTAATTACACCTTTTGAGTTAGTTCAATATTTGTAAAATTCTAAAGAACTAGAAAATCGAAGCAGCTTTCTGTAAATAATTAGACTGTGTGAGATTGGTGTGCTCGAAGCATATTTCTGAAAGGAAAATGAAGGGAAAGTAACACTGAGAAACAAAAAGAATAACACAGAGCGTTCAAAATTTGCCAAAGTACTGCTAAACACGATATACAGGGCAGTAAATTCAGTAAATTTAATTGATACAGAGGTTTCTCTATCAAGAATTGGAAACTTTTAGTTGCTATTTGAAGGTTAAAAAAAAAAATATAGGGTTGAATGATCAGAAAAGAAGCAGTTGTGAAATTTAATAGTACATATTAGATTTATGAAAGAATAAAAAAATCAAGGGAACTATTGTGGGATTGGAGACTGGATGACTGGATGGGTTTTTAAACAAAGATGCGCAGAGAAAACAATACCATGAATGGAGCCTTAGTTACAAAAAGCAGATAAGGGAAAAAAGAAATAGGTGAAAGGCCAACATACAGAGGCCAGAGAACAGAAGGGGAGAAAGGGGGTCTAAGCAATACGATTTCATGTGGAATTTTCTTAATTTGTTTAACAAGAATAAGTTCTGCCCAGCAAAGGAGTCATGTAAAGGATCAATGCTATAACAAGTGAGGTGAACAAATGTGACTGAAAGTTTTCCTGACCGAAGAAATGCAATGAATAAATTCATGATCTTTTCTCTGTTTTTGAACAGGAGTGGAGCAACAATTCAAGGAGACGAATTGACTCATAAACTTTCTTTGATTTTTAACTTTTACAGGAAAAGGTCCCAGCGAGAGGAAAAGCAGCAAAATTATGATGATTGAGTTTATTGTTTGCATCTAACTCATTCTATTGAAACTTTTCCACAGAGTGCGCACTCCAGAAGAGAAGAGATTCTTCTAAAATAAATTTGGGGAAATTCAATTCGGAGTATTAACACAAGACTAAATTCAAAAGGTGGACCACCATATAATCGAAAAAGTCGACTAATAACGTGATCACATTCTAAATTTATTTTGATAAAGCTGACAAAATCTTTTCCTCTGACTATTAATGAGAAGGACGGGGACTTTCAAATAAAAGGTACTGACTGACTGACTGAGCTGACCAAATTTGGGATGATTATTCACCTTTATGTGCTGGGATCCCAATGAAAAAACTGTATCACAGTTGAATATTTAATATTTACCCATGTTTGTGAATTTTTAAAGAAAATTGCATATTGTAACATGGTCTAAAGCAACTCCACCCGGTTCTGCTGATGACATGGGGAGTTGTCATGGCTGGGGCTAGTAAGCCCTGACTGTGCATCTCCTCCATGCGCTTAGCGGAACCCTAGATTGTGGTGGGTTGCTAAATCAAAATTCATTGAAAAAAACACTTTGAAAAGGTATTATTGTTACTGCCCTATCTTTTGACCCAGAATACACTGAAACATAAAATTATGAATATACTGCCAAAAAAAATTGATTTAAAATTGACAGGAGCTCAGTAGTGAGGGTGAGCAATTTGGGTAATTATGAATTTTTGAATAATATTAATTTATCAGGGTGGCACATCGACAACTCATTGTATTCCAAATAATTAAGGTGACATTAATGATTTTGTAAAGCACATTCAGACCGAGGGGAAAAATACACAAGACAAATTTCTTGAATTGGGACTTATTTGGCTGGTTAAAGAAGAATCTGAGTGTCAGAACTATAATTGCAGCATCTGTTTCAAATTGTTATTGATGAGTTGTTACTTTAACTGTTTCATCTAGTATGCCCAGAAAGCTGCTGCAATAGCCCCAATTCAACTGAAATGATCTCATAACTATCCCATTATGAGAGGGACAGAGCTCAATGCTGAACACCTGCGTGTGTTGTGACTCACTCCAGAGACGGGTAAGATCTCCTATCGAGGAGACGACCTAAGGCAAGGGTGAGTCGACCCCCAGGTCATTGTTGAAATCAAAGTCTTTTGGGAGATTATTATTATGGGCTATTGCATGAAGGCGCTATGGTATTCCGAAAGTAGGTGCTTGGAAAGGCCTGGATGAAACTGTTTTTAAAATGTTCTGACACAAACGTGTCTGCGTAGTCTTTACAGCAAAAGTAAATATTATAAAATTTAGTACATTTAAGACTTAAAGTGAAATTATGCAGGTGTAGGTGACCCTCGTTTTGTATGTGCCGAGTACAGGGTGAATCTGCATGTGTCCGTGTCTGTGCCTGTGTTTGTATTTTATTTTCTCACTCCAGTGACGGGCGGGTGGCAGTTTAGTGTACCAGCCGGTCAAGGCCCGCTCCTTCCTGGAGCCCCCCTGAAGTTTTGAATGAATATGCTGAGACAGTGATTCCAGTCATGAAGGCTCGTTCACCAAAACAATCAGATGGAAAAATCCCAAATCAATGTTGAATACGGACTTGGACAATGGACTAACTTTGGACTGATTACCTGCTATAAGCAACATTACTGGATTCAAGTGGGACATTAGACTGGGACTTTATTTACCACAGCAATGAAAGGCCTTGAGAAACCTGGACACGAAAACAATCGGGAGTTCACATGTTGCCGTGCAAGACAGACTGTTTTTACTTGAAGTGTTATAGTCGAAAAGGACCCACCAGCCATATTTTATGTTCAGACTCATAAGAAATTCACTTGTGTGTAGTATGGGGGTCATAGACCAGGGGTAGACAATGCTGTGCCATTTTTCGACCTTGGATTGATGTGAGGCCATGATTGGGATGGCCTCAACGGGAGGAATGTTGAGGATTATATTTCAATATTTCTCATATTCATTAGTCATCAGTAGAACAAGTGCCATGTTGAATAACCATAATCAATAATCATAATCAATAACCATATTATGTAAGCAGCAGTAACAATCACACACACACACACACACACACACACACACATAACATAACACACACACATACAAATAGTTCACATACGCATAGGGAGGGGATGAGCAGTGCAAACACACAGACACATACACATACACAAAACACACACACACACACACACACACACACATACAAGCAGTTCACACATACACACGCAGCACACGTACACATGCGCACGCACACATACGAGCAGTACACACACAGTCTCACACACACATACAAGCAATTCAATTCACACATGCATGAGCAGCTCACACACATAAGCAGCGGGCTTCTGTAGCTTTGATTAGTAAGCAGGCTTCTGTTTAGTTGATTCAAAAACATAATCAGGTGATGCATTTGATTTCTATAGCTTTGATCAATATTTGTTCAGTAAAATCATTAGTTGTTACTGAAAAAAACAATTGAATAATTTATGTATCCACTTGTATCCTATTCCTTTGTCTGTACTTTTCATCCTGAGTAGAACTTTCCACTCCTTTTTAGTGATGTGCAGCTCATCTTTGCTTTGAATTCCTGAAGGATTAGGTAGTGGCGTTTTGGTTTGGCTGGCCAATTGTAGCGCGAGAATGAGAATGTGGAAAGACCATATTTGGAAGATATTTCCTGTGATAAAGGTATAAAAGCTGGGTGTGAAAGGTAAGAAATCAGTTCTTCTTGCACAAAAAGAACTCTGCTTTACATTTATCAATATGCCTCAATAAAGCCTAATCGTCTGAAGAATCTGTCTCTCTCCAATTGCTTGGAGATGGAGGAACCTCATGATATGAAAATATGTTTTAATGAAAACCACAACAAAATACCTATAGATCGTGTTGCAATAGGTTTGGTTGACCATTTACATTGCTAGCTTGCTACAGTGCAACACGTTCATTCAAACTTAAAAGACAGAAGAAAAAGGTGAAAACTCACCAAAACCGTCTTCAACACTTTCATGAATCGCCAATAGAGTGTAGTAGAGTAGATTCTCGGTTTGATAAAGGATAATTTTTCTTAAAGATGTTTGTATTTATGTTAGATTTTGTGCTGGTTGATTTCGTGTCGTTTCTGTCTTTTCCGCTGGTGTTCTGAGCCAAGCTAGTTCACATTTACTGCTCACAAAGTAGCTTGTGTCTACTGAGGAGTCTTAAAGAGACAGTAGTGCATTAAATGAAAGGGAAACGTCAAACTTTCTTCTTCTTCTTCTTCTTCTTTTTGTTTATTGGCGGTTGACATCCAGTTTAATGGTGCATTACCGCCACCTTCTGCTCCGGAGTGTGGATCAGACGGTAGATCTACTGTCTAAATCCCTTCGAGAAGGAAAAAAAAAAAAAACCGCCCTATATCCTGGCTCTACACTCTACCAATAATCCCTATCCATTTCACCTACCCTATCACCCTATCCCTGATGATCTGTCAAATCCTAACAAAAATCCCTGCCTCCCTTAAGAAAACTAACAGTGCCCTCACCCGTGCTCCCTCACTCATACTCAATAATCCTTTTAATGTGAACTCCTGAACCCCTAACTCCCTCAATGTATCCCTCATCATTTCTCTCTGAGCTTCATATTTCTTACATTTCAAAATCACATGCTCCAGAGACTCCTCCTCCTCCTGACATCCATCACATAATCCCGTCTGGTGTTTTCCTACCATTTTCAGTGTTTTATTCAGTGCGCAGTGCCCTAACCTTAATCTAGTTAGTACAATTTCCTCTGTCCTGTGCCCACTACCTACCCTATTAACTTTGACACTCTTTTGAATATTATACAGGTGCCTCCCTTTCATTTCTCTGTCCCATCTTTCTTGCCACAGTTGAATTGTTTTCTCCCAGATTACACATTTAATCTCTGCTTTACTGATACTTACTTGCATTTCAACATTTCCTTTCTTTAAAGCCCTCTTTGCCAATTCGTCCGCCCTCTAATTCCCCCTCACCCCTACATGTGAAGGTACCCAGAGAAATTTCACCTGACCCCTGTGTTGTGATATTCTTGTAACTGATTCTAGGACCTCATAGAGCATATCTTGATGGCTGTTTGAATGCAGTGATCTTAAACTTGCTAAGACTCCCAGATAGCAAGCACCTCCACTCCGGATCTGCCCCGGCTCTGTGCCGACTCCAGCTGATCCGGCTCAGAGCTGGGGCAGATCCGGAGCTGAGGAGCTTGCTATCAGGGACTGAAGATGAGTCTGAGCAAATCAACACTTTAATTAGTGTGCTTGCAAGGCAAGCACACTATTGTTCTTCTTAAGTTTTCTTATTCCTCTTATTCCTCTTATTCCCCTTATTCCTCTTATTAGTGTGCTTGCAAGGCAAGCACACTATTGTTCTTCTTAAGTTTTCTTATTCCTCTTATTCCTCTTATTCCCCTTATTCCTCTTATTCCTCTTATTCCCTTTTCACTCATTTCTGTGGCCCCCTACTCCTCCTAGGGCTTTCGAGATAGAGACACCGTTCCAACTCTGAGACGTCCAGGCCGATCTGAACATGATGGCTTGTTCAAATGGTCTCGATATCCGTTGTCTTTAGATTCGGTATTCGCGCGTTTTTCGGCAAAATTGGGTGCCATTGAAATGAATGGGTAGAACTTTGGAGTGATGATGTCATAATGCACTCCTCCACTCTAGACGTTAGAGTGGGAGCAGCAGAGAAAAGACTGGGAAAAAAATTTTTGAAATCGCTCCCCCGGCCACAATTTCCAACATACACACACAATTTATACATCAAAACGTAGGAAAATTTGTGCAGGCCTGAAAAATGTGACTGTGGAAGAAAACGGATAAAGGCTTGAGACTCTAGGCGCCCTCAAGCGACAGGAGCGCAGACCAACTGCCCCATAGACAGCCATTATAACAGGAGCAGAAAAGTTTGAGAAGAGAGCAGACAAACTCCGCTTTTTTAAATCGCCACCCTGACCACATACTTTACACTACAAGAAAAAAAATACATGGGGACGATCAGCAGAGTCTCCTCTCACTCACTGTATTTTTGTTTTTACCATAGGACCTACGCTCTGCCAGAAAATGGCAGTAGTTCGGACAGTGTCACTGAGCAACTCCCCCATAGGCAGCCATTATAACAGGAGCTGACAGTTGAGACACCTTTTTGAATTCGCCACCCTGACCACATACTTGACCCTACAAGAAAAAAAATACATGGGGATGCTCAGCAGGGTCTCCTCTCACTCACGGTGTTTTTGTTTTCACGATAGGACCTGCGGTTTGCCAGAAAATGGCAGTAGTTTGGACAGTGTCACTGACCAACTCCCCCATAGGCAGCCATTATAACAGGAGCTGACAGTGGAGATACACCTTTTTGAAATCGCCACCCTGACCACATACTTGACACCACAAGAAAAAAAATACATGGGGACGCTCAGCAGATTCTCCTCTCGCTCACGGTGTTTTTGTTTTCACCATAGGACCTACGGTCTGACAGAAAATGGCAGTAGTTCGGACAGTGTGAATGAAGAATTCTTTGAATTCTTCTCTGTCTCACAGCTTGTGAGGCAGCAAGCAGACAAGGGGGTGCTGCTGTCTCCATAGAGACAGGCACACACGCATAGGAGCTGCTGTGTCAGACTCACGCGCCCGCGCACACACACACACACACACACAGACACACATCTGTCTGTGTTTCTCACTGGTAAAAATACTGTGTCAGCGATTAAACTGGCCGGTATAGACAAATTTCAGAGCGCAAAGCGCTCTGAAATTTGTCCTTTAAACAATGTCAGATTATACCTGTGTGTGTTTGTGTGTGTGTGTGAGAGAGAGAGAGAGAGAGAGAGAGAGAGAGAGAGAGAGAAGCAGAGACTGACAGTTATAACTGAGTGTAACTGTCATTAGAATGTTTGGTTTTTAAGCTGCTACAAACATTCTAGATTAGGATTCTATAGAACACTCTTAACTGGTAGACAATGCAGGTGCTGCTGATAAGAGACTCCAGACACAAACAAACTTACAAAAGCCCTGCCAGGCGAAATACACGCGAACCCACTAGGCAGACATGCACACTCACACACAAAAAAAAATTCTGTGCCATTGAAATGACTAAAAGAAAGACTCCTTTTAAACCATGACAGTGTGTGTGGTTAGCGGTAGTGATTCGATAGAGAGAGAGAGAGAGAGAGAGAGAGAAGCAGAGAGTGTGGCAGTTAAAGCTGAGTTTTGAATTAAGTTTTAAAACATGTAAAAGGGTAGAAAGAAGAAATCTCCTTCTAAATGATGTTAAAGACACTTCCATGTCTAAACCATGACCGTGTCTGACAGATGCAGAGAGAGACGATATGCACGCACGCACGCACACAGACAAAGACACACACACACACACACACACACACACACACACATCTGTCTGTGTTTCTTACTGGTAAAAATACAGCGCCAGCTATTAAACAGGCCGGTATAGACAAATTTCAGAGCGCAAAGCGCTCTGAAATTTGTCCTTTAAACAATGTCAGGTGATACATGTGTGTGTGTTTGTGTGTGTGTGAGAGAGAGGGAGAGAGAGAAAGAGAGAGAGACACAGACAGACTAACTACCTACATTCTGCCAGACTGCCACTCTAGTGTGTGCGTGTGTATGTGTGTGTGTGTGTGTGTGTGTGTGAGTGAGAGAGAGAGAGAGAGAGAGAGAGAGACAGACATCCATTCACTGTTCCTGGCAACATTTGAGCAAGCACACTTTGCATTTTCTCTGCGGAAATGCAGTCTAGTTCCTCTTATTCCCTTTTCACTCGTTTCTGTGGCCCCCTACTCCTCCTAGGGCTTTCGAGTTAGAGACACCGTTCCAACTCTGAGACGTCCAGGCCGAGCTGAACATGATGGCTTGTTCAAATGGTCTCGATATCCGTTGTGGTTCGTTCGGTATTGGCGTTTTTCCGGCGAAATTGGGTGCCATTGAAATGAATGGGTAGAACTTTGGAGTAATGATGTCATAATGCACTCCTCCACTCTGGACGTTAGAATTGGGGAGCAGCAGAGAAAAGACTGGGAAAAAAAATTTTTGAAATCGCTCCCCGGCCACAATTTCCAACGTGACACACACAATTTATACCTCAAAACGTGGGAAAATTTGTGCAGGCCTGAAAAATGTCACTGTGGAAGAAAAACGGATAAAGGCTTGAGACTCTAGGCGCCCTCAAGCGACAGGAGCGCAGACCAACTGCCCCATAGACAGCCATTATAACAGGAGCAGAAAAGTTTGAGAAGAGAGCAGACAAACTCCGCTTTTTAAATCGCCACCCTGACCACATACTTTACACTACAAGAAAAAAAAAAAAAAATACATGGGGACGATCAGCAGAGTCTCCTCTCAATTTTTTGTTTTTTACCATAGGACCTACGGTCTGCCAGAAAATGGCAGTAGTTCGGACAGTGTCACTGACCAACTCCCCCATAGGCAGCCATTATAACAGGAGCTGACAGTTGAGACACCTTTTTTGAAATCGTCACCCTGACCACATACTTTACACTACAAGAAAAAAAAAACATGGGGACGATAAGCAGAGTCTCCTCTCACTCACCGTATTTTTGTTTTCACCATAGGAACGGTCTGCCAGAAAATGGCAGTAGTTCGGACAGTGTCACTGACCAACTCCCCCATAGGCAGCCATTATAACAGGAGCTGACAGTTGAGACACCTTTTGAAATCGCCACCCTGACCATACTTGACCCTACAAGAAAAAAAAAAAAAAATACATGGGGATGCTCAGCAGGGTCTCCTCTCACTCACGGTGTTTTTGTTTCCACCATAGGACCTACGGTCTGCCAGAAAATGGCAGTAGTTCGGACAGTGTGAATGAAGAATTCTTTGAATTCTTCTCTGTCTCACAGCGCTTATAGAAGCAGCAAGCAGACAGGGGTGCTGCTGTCTCCATAGAGACAGGCACACACATAGAGAAGCTGCTGTGTCAGACTCACGCCAAGACACACACACACACACACACACACACATCTGTCTGTGTTTCTCACTGGTAAAAATACTGTGTCAGCGATTAAACTGGCCGGTATAGACAAATTTCAGAGTGCGAAGTGCTCTGAAATTTGTCCTTTAAAGAATGTCAGATTATACCTGTGTGTTTGTGTGTGTGTGTGAGAGAGAGAGAGAGAGAGAAGCAGAGACTGACAGTTATAACTGAGTGTAACTGTCATTAGAATGTTTGGTTTTTAAGATGCTACAAACATTCTAGATTAGGATTCTATAGAACACTCCTCACTGGTAGGCAATGCAGGTGCTGCTGATAAGAGGCTCAGACATAAACAAACTTACAAAAGCCCTGCCAGACAAAATACACGCACACACACTAGGCAGACACACACACTCACACACACAAAAATTCTGTGCCATTGAAATGACTAAAAGAAAGACTCCTTTTAAACCATGACAGTGTGTGTGGTTTCAGGTAGTGATTCAAGAGAAAGAGAGAGAGAGAAGAAGAGACTGTGGCAATTAAAGCTGAGTTTTGAATTAAGTTTAAAAACATGTAAAAAGGGTAGAAAGAAGAAATCTCCCTTCTAAATGATGTTAAAGACACTTCCATGTCTAAACCATGACCGTGTCTGACAGATGCAGAGAGAGCAAGCACACACACACAGACACACACACACACACACACACATCTGTCTGTGTTTCTTACTGGTAAAAATACAGCGCCGGCTATTAAGCAGGCCGGTATAGACAAATTTCAGAGCGCTTTTGCGCTCTGAAATTTGTGCTTTAAACAATGTACGATGATACCTGTGTGTGTATGTGTGTGTGGGAGAGAGAGAGAGAGAGAGAGAGAGAGAGAGAGAGAGAAGCAGAGACTGACAGTTATAACTGAGTGTAACTGTCATTAGAATGTTTGGTTTTTAAGCTGCTACAAACATTCTAGATTAGGATTCTATAGAACACCCTGCACTGGTAGACAATGCAGGTGCTGCTGATAAGAGACTCAGGCACAAAGAAACTTACAAAAGCCCTGCCAGACGAAATACACGCACACACACTAGGCAGACATGCACACTCACACACACAAAAATTCTGTGCCATAAAATGACTAAAGGAAGGACTCCTTTTAAACCATGACAGTGTGTGTGTTTCGGGCAGTGATTCGGAGAGAGAGAGAGAGAGAGAAGAGACTGTGGCAGTTCCAGCTGAGTTTTGAATGAAGTTGAAAAGCATATAAAAAGGGTAGAAAGGAGAAATCTCCCTTCTAAATGATGTTAAAGACACTTCTATGTCTAAACCATGATCATGTGTGACAGATGCAGAGAGAGAGAGCCGCGCACACACGCACACACACACACATCTGTCTGTGTTTCTTACTGGTAAAAATACAGCGCCAGCTATTAAACAGGCAGTATAGACAAATTTCAGAGCGCAAAGCGCTCCTGGAAATTTGTCCTTTAAACAATGTCAGGTGATACCTGTGTGTGTGTTTGTGTGTGTGAGAGAGAGAGAGAGAAAGAGAGAGAGACACAGACAGACTAACTACCTACACTGTGCCAGACTGCCACTCTAATGTGTCCGTGTGCGTGTGTGTGTGTGTGTGTGAGAGAATTTGAATTTGAATGGCCCTTTATTGGACAGTATCTCAAACAATCAGCAAAAAACCAAAAATGTCAGGCATGAAACAAGAAGCAAGGAGGAAAAACTAAAACAAAACAAAACCAGCTCAACCTTTACATTACCTGAAATAAAAAAGAGAGGTTAAGGATGTTGTTAAAAATTAGTCACCAAACTGCCATCATATTCATTTATAAAACATAAGGTGTCTTGCAGCCCCCAAATCTCCAGAAATTGTGTCACATTCCCAACCATTTTGTAATAAGAGTATTCCACTTTCAACCTTGCAGTTACTAGTCCTTTGAACATTTCAAGAACATTACAAGAGCCCACTGCTCTGATGCAGTTTTTCCTTGTTTTCCAAATTGCCAGCTTTGCTGTGCCACACAGATAATTTATCAAAACAGATTTTGCTTTGGTCTTCAGTGAATATTTAGGCCCCGTAATAAAAAGCTGATCTGAGAAAATTACCCCGAGCTCAGAAAACCAACTCTTAAGGAGTTTAAACAGATCCCCCAATCTCGAACACTGCAAAATAAATGACTAATGCCCTCAGGAACCTGACAAAGGACACCCCACCCCAGTGCTTGGATCTAGGTGGGCCACATGTCTGTTAAGTAGCTATCGCCCGTGTATTATCCTCCATTGAGGTCAGCAGTCCGCTTTTCAATAGGCGGCTTATACAGGGACCGCCAATTGCCTTTAGGTGGAGGGTTAGAGCCAAAAAACCTCAGCCCACTTGGTCGCTCTCATCTCTGCCAGCCGTTCAGCATGCAGTACCTTCACACAGGTAACGACAGCGCTTTCTTTCCCACGTGCCATCAGGTCACGAGTTCAAGGGTCCTAAAGGACAGAATGCGGTCTCCATCGCCCTGCCACTCGTCTGCAGCGGCAGCGGCGATGCTCAGGGAGGGAAGATGTAACCCTCATTCTCCGCCACTGCTGCATGCCATCAGCCACCCAAGCCCGCTGCGCGCCCTGTGAGAGGACCCCCAGGCTTCAGCCACCACCTGACTCATTACCCGGAGGACCTCACGCCAGTTTTTGGCTCAGCCCGCAGCATCAGTCCTCAGAATGTGACCCAACTTCACACAGCCTGCCTCCAGCATGGACGACCAGAGACCAGATGAAACCAACGTTGTCGTTTGGAGAAGCTGGTTATGAAACAGCGGACTCCTCAAGCAACCACATTCCTGGTACCTCATCCGTTCTTCTGGAGATTGTGAGTACATGCCAGGCCTCCAGCATGGACTCATAAAACGGAGTCAGGCCAGTGAAATCCACACCTTCCAGCCTCATCAGGAACAGCTGCTTATCAAGCCCAGACGACCCGGCCTTCCTCAGTAAGGCACATGCTGTGCCAGCCCACCTGCGGTCACTGCTGTACAATAGCCTCTGGGCTGACTGTAGTCGTCGAAAGGCAGCGACTCTGGCAGTGACATCAATAAGCCCTTGTCCACCATCCTGCACAGGTAAGTACAGACCAGCAGCCCCGTATCCAGTGTTGACCGGACCAGAAAAAATCCACTAGCTGTCGCTGCACAGCCTGCAGTGTGCTTTGTGGTGGCTGCAACACCGTTAAGCTTATGCCACAGGGCTGAGGCGACCAAGTTATTGGCGACCAGGACCCTCCCCTATAGGACAGTTGGGGTAGCAGCCAATGCCATTTAGACAATCAGACACACACCTTCTCCACTACCCCTCCCAGTTTTAGCCTGAAACTCAGCAGGAGCCTAAATAAACACCCAAGACCTTCATCCCTCCCTACCCCACTTCAGACCACTCGGTAAAAGGCGGCATTCTCCCTGGCTGCCACTGCCCTGCCCATAAAGCCTCAGACTTGCCCCAGTTAACTTTGGCTGAGGCAGCTTTTTGTACTGGAGTAGTGTATCTGTTAAAATCTGAACATCTCTGTCATTGCTAATAAAAACTGTAATATCATCAGCATAAGCTGACAGAACCACACCTGAACCTGTTACATCACCTGGAATATTAAAAACCAGACAGTTTAGCTCGTAATGAGATAAGCAGCGGTTCTATTGCTAATGAGTAGAGTTGTCCAGAGAGTGGACACCCCTGCCGTATGCCTCTCCGCACAGGAAAAGGGAGGCTCAAACCACCCCCTATCTTTACCATGCAGGAGGCATCTGCATACAATAGTCCAAGCCAGGATAAAAATCTCTCCCCAAACCCAAAGGCCCTGAGAGTCTTGAAAAAAAAAGGTAGTCATGGTCAACCCGATCAAAAGCCTTTTCTTGATCTAGAGAAATGAGTCCAATACTGCTGTTATGCATTTTACACAGGTCTATTCGCCTCTGATGAGAGAAACAAATTGTCCATGATGGACCGATCCGGGACGCAATATGATTGATCTAGATGTACAAAAGAAGAGAGATATTTCTTTAGCCTATTTGAAAGACATTTAGCTAAGATCTTGTAATCCGAACATAATAGAGCTACAGGTCGCCAATTATTTAAAAGACACAGATCTCCTTTTTTGGTAATAGTGTTAATACTGCACGCCGACATGACATTGGTAAAATCCCCCCGAAGTGACTCACGTAGAACCTCATAAAAGTCTCTACCAATATGATTCCAGAAATGTTTATAAAATTCTGATGGTAGCCCATCCAGTCCAGGGAACGCCTGCGGAAAGCTGCTGAACAGCAGTAGTCAGTTCCTGCAGGGTAATTCCAGAGTCCAGCTGCTCCTTTTCTTCTGGGCTGAGCTGTGGTAACCCTTGGAAGATCAGCCGCGGCACTTTCAGGGTCACATTCCTCTCGCCATAAAGAGCTGAGTAAAAGTCCACAGCCATTTGGCGCATCTCTGTGCTGTTTGTAGTTAGACTGCCATCTTGACGACGAAGAGAGACTACTCTCTTGCTTTTTTGCCTGCGTTCTTTCTAAATTGAAAAAAAGAAAGCAGTGGGGGCGTCCATGTCTTTAATGCCACAAAAGCGAGACCGAATCAAAGCCCTTTTTACCCGCTCATTAAGAAACAAAGCAAGCTCCTGTTTCTTCTCCTGGAGCAATCCTTCCTAAGTTTGGGTCACTTTCTTGAAGAATCCTCTGTTCTATGAGTGTGATGTCTTCCTCCAGTGCTTTAACTGCACCTGTCACCCTTGCCGAAAAAAGCTTGTATATTGTTGGCAAAAAAAGCTTTATTTGGAGTTTTCCCAACCTCCCACCATTGTCTTAAATTTTCACAATTACCCTTTTCCACCCTCCATCTTTCCCAGAATTTAGCAAATTGTTCACAGAATGGCACATCCTTCAGTAATTGTGTGTTAAAATGCCAATAAGTCTTAGCTCTTGGAGGAGACAAAACACTCATATTTAAAACCACAAGGTGATGATCGGAGAACCCCACTGGTGCAATAAAACATTCCAAAATTTGATTATTGAATATATCAGATACATAAAATCTGTCTAGTCTTGCAGCACTTATTATGTTATTTGATACTTTTAGCCAGGTATACTGCCTGGCTTTATTATTTTGAGTTCTCCAAACATCTAAAAGATCGAATTCAGTCATCATCTTAGACAAGAGGACCACTGACGGAGGATGAGGCTCCTCTCCAGTGCGATCTACAGTGCAATCAACAGTGCAATTCCAGTCCCCACCAAGAACAATGCATCCCTCCCGCTGTACTGCTGCAACACACTCTTTATGGTATTAAGAAATTGAAGTCTTTCTTGACCACAATTTGGGGCATAAACGTTGACAAGAAAAAAATATATTCCCTTTTATATCCACCTTTAGCATCATAGCCCGCCCTTTAATAATTTCTTTGCACAAGAGTGCACAAAGAGAGAGGTCAGAAGAACAGCTACTCCAGCACTAAAATTTGTACCATGACAATAAAACGACTTCCCTTCCCACCACATTTTCCATTCAACCTCATTGTTTATGTCAGTATGCGTTTCTTTTGAAGAAAAACTACATTCAGTTTTTTTGCTTTATTACCTCCTTCACACTCGCCCTCTTTATCCTATCTCTACCACCATTGATATTTAAAGATCCCACCCTTAGTGAATCGATAACGTGGGAAAAGAGAAGAAAAAAGAGAAAAAGGAGAGCAGTCAGAAAACAGCCAGAGAAGGGAAACACCATGTGCTGCATTATCATTTTGACTTAGCAATTCTTTTTCCCAAACGGTTTTTTTGCAGTTAGACCGTCCGTGCCTGATCATCGTAACATACTTGCTGAGACGAAAACGTTTTCTTTTACTCAGTTCATCGTAACCAACTGCTTTCTGCAGTGTGGTTACTGACCTGATAAATTTCTCTTTGTCGGGGAAAAATTCTGTTAAATTTACCCCAGATCTTCTATAAGTTTCGTCCAGCATTTCAGCTCTTCCAGAGTGTAAAGACCGGAGTCTGTAGCCGAGTCGCCCTGTATTGATGGGCACATCGCTAGTGACTCACAGTCGCTCATTTCTTTTCCTCATTGGAGGTCAAGACTATCCTCGAACTGAATTGGTCACACTACTATCATAATCATCGGGCTGTTTTGGGCACTTGTACTTGGTTTGGATCATTGTCTGCTATAGGCGTTTCCGCAGAAACGATTTCATTATTACGGAATCGTTTCCACCTTGAGCCTGATCGGCTACGCTCTCCTCCTTTATTTGTCGACTCTCCTTCCTGAACCGCACCACCTTTCTCTTCTTAACCTGTCAACCTGCTGTTCTGCTGAGCTCTCGGACTGTTGCCCAGAGTTCAGCGACAATCGTTCAGAAACCCGAGCCGCAGTGTTTTCAGCGGCTAGAATCTGAATCATTGCACGGCAAAGTCGCCCGTCGATCAGACTCCGCCTGAATCTGAACGCTCCCACCTTCGCGGGCGCCTCAGATCCAGCAGCGGTCGACCATTTGTAGAGTTTTCTGGAGTTTGTTTAGGACATTGCATCCTGATGTGACGAAATCCCCAAAAGAAACACCGAGGACTACCCGTGGTTGCATAAATCATATAGGATTTATTATCGTTTTTACACGTAACGAAATATCAAGCGTTTGAGCTGGCGAATCCAAAAACATAAACACATGACGTCTAAAAAAGACATGACATGTTTAAGATCAGGGTTTTTACACCCCAAGCGAAATCATTCTCATTGAGCTAGCAAACTTCCCAAAGCGTGCTAACTCTCGTTCAATAATCTCATTCTGTATGAAAGGCGGCACATTTGAACCGTGAACTTTAACAGATGGCGAAAAAAGGGCGCATTTGTACAAACATTCCTTAATGGCAATACCACTTTCAATTAAAACATTCACTAACTTGTCATCTCTCAAGAAGATCGCGACAACCGCTTTGTTCATTGGGAAGCAGACATTATATCGCCTGGCTTCACACGCTCACTTACATAAGCAAAACCTCTTCCACCGTAACACTTGGCTCAGGTAGACACCTGAACCCATGACGGAGAGATAGGGATGGCGTCTCCTCAGGAGACGCATATTCATCCCAGCCCGCAAAAAACTACCCGAAACCACCAATAAACACAATAAACTCAAAACGCTAAAAGATGCAAATTAGAATCCAGAGACCAAAGAAAGAAAAGAAAAAAGAAAAAAAAAAAAAAAAAGGGTGAAAAAGATTAGAAAACTCACCAGACTCTAGCTACCTCCCACCAACCACCCTCCTTCCTCAAACCCCAGCATGCAGAGAGAGAGAGAGAGAGATAGAGAGACATCCATTCACTGTTGCTGGCAACATTTGAGCAAGCACACTTTGCATTTTCTCTGCGGAAATGCAGTCTAGTTCCTCTTATTCCCTTTTCACTTTTTTTCTGCCCCTACTCCTCCTAGGGCTTTCGAGATAGAGACACCGTTCCAACTCTGAGACGTCCAGGCCAATCTGAACATGATGGCTTGTTCAAAATGTTTACGATATCCGTTGTCGTTAGATTTCGGTATTGGCGTTTTTCGGCAAATTGGGTGCCATTGAAATGAATGGGTAGAACTTTGGAGTGATGATGTAATAATCCTCCTCACTCTAGAACAGAGGTGGGAGCAGCAGAGAAAAGACTGGGAAAAAAATTTTTGGAAATCGCTCCCGCCACAATTTCCAACGATACACAATTTATACATCAAAACGTGGGAAAATTTGTGCAGGCCTGAAAAATGTCACTGTGGAAGAAAAACAGATAAAGGCTTGAGACTCTAGGCGCCCTCAAGCGACAGGAGAGCGCAGACCAACTGCCCCATAGACAGCCATTATAACAGGAGCAGAAAAAGTTTGAGAAGAGAGCAGACAAACTCCGCTTTTTTAAATCGCCACCCTGACCACATACTTTACACTACAAAAAAAAAAAATACATGGGGACGATCAGCAGAGTCTCCTCTCACTCACCGTATTTTTTGTTTTTACCATAGGACCTACGGTCCTGACAGAAAATGGCAGTAGTTCGGACAGTGTCACTGAGCAACTCCCCATAGGCAGCCATTATAACAGGAGCAGACAGTTGAGATACACCTTTTTTGAAATCACCACCCTGACCACATACTTGACACCACCAGAAAAAAAAAAATACATGGGGACGCTCAGCAGATTCTCCTCTCGCTCACGGGTGTTTTTGTTTCACCATAGGACCTCCACGGTCTGTCAGAAAATGGCAGTAGTTCGGGACAGTGTGAATGAAGAACTCTTTGAATTCTTCTGTGTCTCACAGCGCTTGAGAGGCAGCAAGCAGGCAGGGGTGCTGCTGTCTCCAGAGAGACAGGCACACACGCATCGGAGCTGCTGTGTCAGACTAATGCGCGCGCACACACACACACACACACACACATCTGTCTGTGTTTCTCACTGGTAAAAATACAGTGTCAGCGATTAAACAGGCTGGTATAGACTTTAAACAAGGTCAGATGATACCTGTGTGTGCGTTTGTGTGTGAGAGAGAGAGAGAGAGAAGCAGAGACTGACAGTTATAACGGAGTGTAACTGTCATTAGAATGTTTGGTTTTTAAGCTGCTACAAACATTCTAGATTAGGATTCTATAGAACACTCTGCACTGGTAGACAATGCAGGTGCTGCTGAGAAGAGACTCAGACACAAACAAACTTACTAAAGCCCTGCCAGACAAAATACAGGCACACACACTGGGCAGACATGCACACTCACACACACAAAAATTCTGTGCCATTGAAATGACTAAAAGAAAGACTCCTTTTAAACCATGACAGTGTGTGTGGTTAGCGGTAGTGATTCGGAGAGAAAGAGAGAGAGAGAAGAGACTATGGCAGTTAAAGCTGAGTTTTGAATTAAGTTTAAAAACATGTAAAAGGGTAGAAAGAAGAAATCTCCCTTCTAAATGATGTTAAAGACACTTCCATGTCTAAACCATGACCGTGTCTGACAGATGCAGAGAGAGACGCATACGCAAGCATGCACGCACACAGACACACACGCACACACACACACATCTGTCTGTGTTTCTTACTGGTAAAAATACAGCGCCGGCTATTAAACAGGCCGGCATAGACAAATTTCAGAGCGCTTTGCGCTCTGAAATTTGTCCTCTAAACAATGTCAGATTATACCTGTGTGTGTTTGTGTGTGTGTGTGTGAGAGAGAGAGAGAGAGAGAGAGAGAGAGAGAGAGACTGACAGTTATAACTGAGTGTAACTGTCATTAGAATGTTTGGTTTTTAAGCTGCTACAAACATTCTAGATTAGGATTCTATAGAACACTCTTCACTGGTAGACAATGCAGGTGCTGCTGATAAGAGACTCAGACACAAACAAACTTACAAAAAGCCCTGCCAGACAGAAATACACGCACACACACTAGGCAGACATGCACACTCACACACACAAAAATTCTGTGCCATTGAAATGACTAAAAGAAAGACTCCTTTCAAACCATGACAGTGTGTGTGTTTCGGGGTAGTGATTCGGAGAGAAAGAGAGAGAGAGAAGAAGAGACTGTGGCAGTTAAAGCTGAGTTTTGAATTAAGTTTAAAAATATGTAAAAGGGTAGAAAGAAGAAATCTCCCTTCTAAATGATGTTAAAGACACTTCCATGTCTAAACCGTGACCGTGTCTGACAGATGCAGAGAGAGAGAGAGGAATACGCACGCACGCACGCATGCACGCACATCTGTCTGTGTTCCTTACTGGTAAAAATACAGCGCCAGCTATTAAACAGGCTGGTATAGACAAATTTCAGAGCGCAAAGCGTTCTGAAATTTGTCCTTTAAACAATGTCAGGTGATACCTGTGTGTGTGTTTGTGTGTGTGAGAGAGAGAGGGAGAGAGAGAGAGAAAGAGAGAGAGACACAAACTACCTACACTCTGCCAGACTGCCACTCTAGTGTGTGCGTGTGTATTTGTGTGTGTGTCTGTGTGTGAGTGAGAGACAGACAGACAGACATCTATTCACTGTTGCTGGCAACATTTGAGCAAGCACACTTTGCATTTTCTCTGCAGAAATGCAGTCTAGTTTCTCTTATTCCCTTTTCACTCGATTCTGTGGACCCCTACTCCTTCTCGGGCTTTTGAGATGGAGACTCCGTTCCAACTCTGAGACGTCCAGGACGATCCGTACATCATGGCTTGTTCAAATGGTTAAGATATCCGTTGTCGTTCGTTCGGTATTCACGTTTTTCCAGCATAATTCGGTGCCATTGAAATGAATGGGTAGAACTTTGGAGTGATGATGTCATAATGCACTCCTCCACTCTAGACGTTAGAGTGGGAGCAGCAGAAAAAAAGACTGGGAAAAAAAATTTTGAAATTGCTCCCCGGCCACAATTTCTAAACGTACACACACAAATTATACATCAAAACGAGGGAAAATTTGTGCAGGCCTGAAAAATGTCACTGTGGAAGAAAAACAGATAAAGGCTTGAGACTCTAGGCGCCCTCAAGCGACAGGGCGCAGACCAACTGCCCCATAGACAGCCATTATAACAGGAGCAGAAAAGTTTGAGAAGAGAGCAGACAAACTCCTCTTTTTTAAATCGCCACCCTGACCACATACTTACACTACAAGAAAAAAAATACATGGGGACGATTAGCAGAGTCTCCTCTCACTCACTGTATTTTTGTTTTTACCATAGGACCTACGGTCTGCCAGAAAATGGCAGTAGTTTGGACAGTGTGAATGAAGAATTCTTTGAATTCCTCTCTGTCTCACAGCACAGGGGTGCTGGTGTCTCCATAGAGACAGGCACACACATAGAGGAGCTGCTGTGTCAGACTCATGCGCGCAGACACACATACACACACACGCACACACACACACACACACATATATCTGTCTGTGTTTCTCACTGGTAAAAATACAGAGTCAGCGATTTAACAGGCCGGTATAGACAAATTTCAGAGCACTTCTTTTAACACGAGCGCAGACCAACTGCCCCATAGACAGCCATTATAACAGGAGCAGAAAAGTTTGGGAACAGAGCTGAAAAACAAATCGCCGTCCTGACCACATACTGCACACTACAAGAAAAAAAAATGTATGGGGATGCTCAGCCGAGTCCCCACTCGCTCACAATGTTTTTGTTTTTACCATAGGACCTACGCTCTGCCAGAAAATGGCAGTAGTTCAGACTGTGTCACTGACCAACTCCCCCATAGGCAGCCATTATAACAGGAGCAGACAGTTGAGACACCTTTTTGAAATCGCCACGCTGACCACATACTTGACACCACAAGAAAAAAAATAAATGGGGATGCTCAGCAGAGTCTCCTCTCGCTCACGGTGTTTTTGTTTTCACCATAGGACCTACGGTCTGCCAGAAAATGGCAGTAGTTCGGACAGTGTGAATGAAGAATTCTTTGAATTCTTCTCTGTCTCACAGCGCTTGAGAGGCAGCAAGCAGACAGGGGTGCTGCTGTCTCCATAGAGACAGGCACACACGCATAGGAGCTGCTGTGTCAGACTCACGCGCCCGCGCACACACACACACACACATCTGTCTGTGTTTCTCACTTGTAAAAATACAGCGTCAGCGATTAAGCAGGCTGGTATAGACAAATTTCAGAGCGAGAAGCGCTCTGAAATTTGTCCTTTAAACAAGGTCAGATGATACCTGTGTGTGTGTGTTTGTGTGTGTGTGAGAGAGAGAGAGAGAGAGAGAGAAGCAGAGACTGACAGTTAGAGCTGAGTGTAAAACTGTCATTAGAATGTTTGGTTTTTAAGCTACTACAAACATTCTAGATTAGGATTCTATAGAACACTCTGCACTGGTAGACAATGCAGGTGCTGCTGATAAGAGACTCAGACACAAACAAACGTGCAAAAGCCCTGCCAGACAAAACACGCACACACACAAGGCAGACACACACACTCGCACACACAAAAATTCTGTGCCATAAAATGACTAAAGGAAGGACAGTGTGTGTGTTTCGGGGTAGTGATTCGGAGAGAAAGAGAGAGAGAAGAAGAGACTGTGGCAGTTACAGCTGAGTTTTGAATTAAGTTGAAAAGCATATAAAAGGGTAGAAAGGAGAAATCTCCCTTCTAAATGATGTTAAGGACACTTCCATGTCTAAACCATGATCGTGTGTGACAGATGCAGAGAGAGAGAGCCGCGCACACACACACACACACACATCTGTCTGTGTTTCTTACTGGTAAAAATACAGCGTCAGTGATTCAGAGGGACGGTATAGACAAATTTCAGAGCGTGAAGCGCTCTGAAATTTGTCCTCTAAACAATGTCAGATGATACCTGTGTGTGTGTGTGTGTGTGTGTGTGAGAGAGAGAGAGAGAGAGAGAGAGACACAGACAGACTAACTACCTACACTCTGCCAGACTGCCACTCTATTGTGTGTGTGTGTGTGTGTGTGTGTGTGTGTGTGTGTGTGTGTGTGTGTGTGTGTGAGAGAGAGAGAGAGACAGACATCCATTCACTGTTGCTGGCAACATTTGAGCAAGCACACTTTGCATTTTCTCTGCGGAAATGCAGTCTAGTTTGCCTTGTTATTTTCACCCAACGCAATGCAACCAACACAGCCAGCATCTCCACTGTATAAACACCTAGATAATTAGAAGTTCTTCTATTTATTCCAGTTCCTTTTTCTGGTATTGCCACCCCAAACCCTGTCACACCTGACTCAGGCATTTTAGCACCATCTGTGTATATCTGTAAAAAACCACAATATTCTCTCATTACATGATTATGAAATGCATTAACCAGATCACTTTCTCTATTTTCTTTCTTTTTAACTTCTAGCAGATACCAGTCGATATCTGGCCACACTAGCTTCCATGGAGCCACCACCGGATAGACTACAGTAGGGCTTAGCTTCAAATCAAATATTCCAAATTCTTTCGCAGTGTCATTACCTACCTGACCAAAGTTATCCCTCTGAATCCTCCCATTCTCCCAGCACTCCAGCAACACTCCTTTAGTGGGGTGAGAATCATTATGCCCCCTTAAATTAGCCCAATAATTCGTCATCAGTTGCAGCCTTCTCAATTCCAGTGGCATTTCTCCCATTTCTACCTTCAAGGCAGGTACTGGAGATGTTCTAAAAGCCCCACAACACACTCTCAATGCTTGTGCCTGAATCACATCCAATTTCCTCAAGAGAGAACTGGCAGCTGACCGATAGACTACACAACCATAATCCACCACAGATCTTATTAAAGCCACAAATATTCTATTCATGTTAGGTATCGTTCAGGAACCAGACGCGAGAACAGAGCAGTACAGAAAAATGGGATTTTATTTGGAAAGGGGGCGAACCCCATGAGAGCAGGAGGCAACGGTACAAAGTCCACAATCCAAAAAAATCAAAATCCAGGAGGCGAAATCCAAATCGTAACCAGGGCACCAATCACAAAACTCAAAGTCGGGCAAAAAGGGTTCAAAAACAGATACAGGCAAAAGTACAAAAGAGCAGATCCAAAAATCGTAGGTCGGGCGGTCCAGTCAGAAGATAAACACAGAGAATACAAAGGCGAAATGAAAGCAGCACAGGTAAACTTTGGGAAAACGTTCCCTTGGGGAACTGCAGGTGAAGACAGCTTAAATACATTCAAGGGAAGTCACATGCTATGATTAGGATCGGGTGAAGGGGATCAGACTAATTACAAAGGAGGGAACATGAGGGGAGAACCTAATCACATGAAATTGGCAAAAAGCCAAACTCAGGCGGACAGGAACACGAGACAACCTATGACAAAACATACAGCTCGGTTAGGGGAGTTCTAATGTGCACAGATAATGAGAGGTAGGATAGAGTGGAGCAGGTGCGGAGGATCCGCTGAATTGCAGGAGAGACAAAGTGAAGGCAAGAGGCGGAGACTAGAACAGGGCGAGTGCTGAGAGCTAGTTAATCAATTAGTAAGTGCAGCTATACAATCCCTAGTGCTCGTTAGTAAGTTAGTATTATATACAATGTTAGTTTGGGTTAGTAACTTTAACAAAAACAACAAACTGTTAGTATTGGTTAGTAATATAGAAAAGAGAGGCGAAGGAAGCAAACGAGATTGGAAGGAATGTTTGAAACCCAGAAACCATGAAATCACCTAAGCATGTGACACGAGGACTGGGGGAGAAGCTGTAACTTAACAAGAGACCAGACAGGGGAGACAAAAAGTGCAATGCTGGGCATGAATAAAACATGGACCGGAATCTAACAGAAAAAGTGGAAGGGGATGGCAAAA
Source organism: Gymnothorax javanicus (assembly GCA_029692085.1). Taxonomy (NCBI): domain Eukaryota; kingdom Metazoa; phylum Chordata; class Actinopteri; order Anguilliformes; family Muraenidae; genus Gymnothorax; species Gymnothorax javanicus. Next base: position 28,870 of record JAFJMP010000102.1, on the reverse strand, counting down.
ACGAAAACATGGCAAAAATGCAAAAAACTAAACAAAACATGACAAAACCTAACAAACATAATCATAAACATAACAGGGACTAGGGAAAATCATAATAAACATGGCATACAAGGCAGAAACAAGACAGAACAGATTAGAATCATAACAATTCAATGCTGAGCAACTTGCTCCCCATTCCCTACCTGTTAAACATCTCATCACATTAATCACTTTTTTGCATTTATCCTCTATTCTCTTGATATGATCTGCCCAAGTTAACCTTGAATCAAAAACTACTCTCAAGAATTTAAATGAGCTAACCCTTTCTAAATCTTTCCCATACATGCTTAACCTCATCCCAGCCTCAGTCCTTCTCCTGGTGAAAAAGACCGTCTGAGTCTTTTCCACCGAGAACCTGCACCCCCAGTCATGTCCCCACTCAACCACCTCATCAATTGCTCCTTGAACTTTCCTGATAATATGCTCCAAGTTTCTTCTCCTTTTCCACAATGCCCCATCATCTGCAAACAGTGATCTCCCTATATCTTCTGGCACCCTCGAAAAGACGTCATTAATCATTATGATAAATAGTAGTGGGCTTATCACACTGCCCTGAGGTGTTCCATTACTCACTGTATACTGATTTGACAGTTCTGATCCAATTTGCACTTGTATCTTTCTTCCAAACAGAAAATCCTTTATCCAATTAAAAACTCTCCCACCAACGCCCATTTTATGAAGTTTAATTAACAAACCTTCCTTCCACATCATATCATATGCCTTTTCAATATCAAAAAACACTGCACTTGCCGATTCTTTATTTGACTGGGCCTTCCTTATTTCAGTCTCTCGCCGTACCACTGAGTCCATGGTATTCCGTCCTTTCCTAAAACCACTCTGATAACTTGCCAGCAATCCTCTCTTCTCAAGTGTATATGATAGCCTTTCGGTTATCATCCTTTCCATTACCTTGCATATGTTTGACGTTAACGCTATTGGTCTGTAACTAGTGGGTTTAGATGGATCCTTGCCAGGTTTTCTAATCGGAATTACCGCTGCTTCTTTCCATGCTCTAGGTCAGTGGTTCTCAACGTCGGTCCTGGGGACCCCATGTGTGTGCTGGCTTTTGTTCCAACCACAATTGCAATTGTAGAACTTTAACAAGCTGTGACTGTCTTAATTAGGAGCTTTTCATGTTCAGAGTTGTTTATATATCTCTTTAGTCAAATGTTACGTAGGAACATCCATACATGCAATGAAGAATAAAACACCCTTGAAGATAGTGTGTTTATTGCAATACTGCAAGTAATGTGAAGTAACATAACATGTCAAACAGATCAAATTATACACAGGAAATCAATTAACCCCAGATTAGGCTGCTGGACACAACTGTTTCAAGTTCTTTCAAAAAGCTTCAGGTGAACTTAATCAGATCAACATAACACAAAACTGGTTTGTTTGTGGACTACATTTGTCATGATGAGCCAAGTAGTTTTCACTAATTAGGAGCCAACTAGATCATTAATTTGATTGGTTACATTGTTTTCTCTCATTTTATGCTGTTATTTCCAATATACTGCAATGTGCGAATGGTATTTTTGAAATTCTTGATGGCAAATAGATATTTCTGTTAAGTTGTGGGTTAAGAGGGCAAATAACTGCTCTAAACATTAAATGCACATAATTAAGACAAATTAGCAGCTTGTTAAAATCCTACGATTGCAACTATGGTTGGAACAAAAGCCAGCACACACATGGGGTCCCCAGGACTGACGTTGAGAACCACTGCTCTAGGTAACCTTCCCACCTCCCACACTTTGTTATAAAGGCACAACAACTTTGATAAAGCTCCTTGCCCTAAATGTTTTTAGCATAGCATATCATATCTGATCTTTCCCTGGAGAAGTTGGTCTCGATCTATTTATAGCCCTTATCATTTCGGCCAAAGTGAATGGTTCATCAATAATGTCATCTGAATCCTCCCTCCTAATACACCTGGATAACAATTCATTGTTCTTTCCCTTCTCATTCTGCCTTCTTCCGACAAATTTTCAGAACTGTGTACTTTTGCAAATGACTTGACCATGACCTCCGCCTTATCCCTATTAAAGACTGCTGTTTCCTCCTCATATATCATAGCTGGATATTCCCATTCCCTTCTGTCTCCTCCCATCCTCCTTATCATTCCCCATACTTCTCCCACAGGTGTTGTTCTTCCTATTTTATCACAAAATGTGAGGATACGCTCAGGAACCAGACGCGAGAACCAAGCAGTGCAGTAGATGAGAGTTTATTAAGCGAGGGGGGAAACCCCCGCAGGGCAGAAGGCAAAGGTACAAAGTCCACAATCCAAAAATCACAATCCAGTAGGGCAGAATCAGAGTCGAAAACCAGGGCAGCAATCACAGTACTGTGGTCGGGCAAAAACAGGTTCGCACACAGGCACAGGATTGACAGAGAAGCAAAAGCCAAAAATCCAGTGGGCGTAAATCCAAACTGTTACCAGGGCAGCAAACACAAAAACTCGTAGTCGGGCAAAAAGGGTTCGAAAACAGATGCAGACAATAGTACAAAAGAGCAGAGCCAAAAATCGTAAGTCGGACAGTCCAGTCAGAAGAGTAACACTATGCGTACAAGGCAAAAAATGATAGCAGCACAGGTAAACAAGAGGAACGTTCTGACGGGGAACTGCAGTGAGAAGACAGCTTAAATACACTCAAGGGAAGTCACATACTATGATAAGGATCAGGTGATGAGGATCAGACTAATTACGTGGGAGGAAACACAAGGGAGACCCTAACCTCATGAAATTGGCAAAAGCCAAAACGCGGACAGGGAACACGAGACAGCCTATGACAAGACATACAGCTCCGGTTAGGGAGTTCTAATGTGCACAGATAATGAGAGGTAGGACAGAGTGGAGCAGGTGCGGAGGATCCGCTGAATAGCAGCAAAAGACTAAGTGCAGGCAAGAGGCGGAGACTAGAACAGGGCGAGTGCTGAGAGCTTGTTAATCAATTAGTAAGTGCAGCTATACAATCCCTAGTGCTCGTTAGTAAGTTAGTATTATATACAATGTTAGTCTGGGTTAGTAACTTTAACAAAAACAACAAACTGTTAGTATTGGTTAGTAAAACAGAAAAGAGAGGCGAAGGAAGCAAACGAGATTGGAAGGAATGTTTGAAACCCAGAAACCATGAAATCACCTGAGCATGTGACACGCAGGACTGGGGAAAAGCTGTAGCTTAACAAAAGACCAGACAGGGGAGACAAAGTGCAATGAAGGGCATGAACAAAGACATGGACCGGAATCTAACAGAATAGTGGATTGGGAATGGCAAAAACGAAAACATGGCAAAGTACAAAAATGAAACCGAACATGGCAAAACCTAACAGACATAATCATAAACATAACAGGGAGTAGGGAAAACATAACACGCATGGCAGGAACAATAATGAACATGGCAGAATCAAGACAGAACAGAGCAGAATCATAACACAAAAGCTTCTCCAGCTTTCCCTCTTAGCTTGACGAACTGTTCTTCTCACCACTGCTTGTGCCTTCTTATACCGAATCAAATGCTGCATGTTATGGGTTCTTTTAACTAGTCTGAATGCTCTATTCCTGTCTTTTACAGCCTGACAACACTCCTCAGTCCACCATGGTACTAGTTTCCTGTTCTTCCTGTTATAACTTCTGGGAATAGATCCAACTGCTGCCATAATAATTGATGAAGTAACCTGAGTATTAACTTCATCAATATCTCCAATCATGTCAATCCTTTCCAGTGCCTCTTCACTCGACTTCTGGAACTTATTCCAATCTGCTTTTCCAAATATCCATTTTGGGTTTCCACCATCTGAATTTACTTCAACTTTTTTCTCCCACTGAGCATGAGACTGGGTAGTGATCGCTGCCTACTGTTGTATCTGTCCACACTTCCCACGTGCTAATTCCAGCTAAATGATGAGACACTAGTGTTATATCTAGTGCTGACTCAGTACCTGCTGTTATGTTTACTCTTGTTAACAAAACAAAACATAACATAACATAACATGAATGGCGAGAACAGACCGTTCAGCCCAACTAGGCTCTCCCATCATTCAAACAAACCAAATCCCTTTCCTCCATCAACTCCTCAATTACTCTTCCATTTGAATCAGTGTGCAGGCCCCCCCATAATATACTGTGAGCATTGAAATCTGCACACCACACCTCTTTATGTCTGTTCTGTCTCTGTATCCTTAATAAATTCTCCAAAGCCAACCTTTTACATGGATTGTAGTAGTTAATTATAACCACCTGTTCCCCCCTTTCCCATATTTCCACCACTACATATTCCTGATCGTCTCCCTTTTCCAGTACCCTATATGGAATACCTTGTTTAATAAACGTAGCACAGCCTCCTCCTCCCCCATGATTTCTATCTTTCCTAATACCTATATAGCCATGCACCACAAACATTGGTTTCAGCCAAGTTTCCTGGACACACACTACATCCGGTTTTACATCCATGTCTTTAATAAAATGCTTGAATTCCTGGCCATTGGCCAGTAAGCTCCTAGCATTCCATTGTAAAAGAATTACCATAACTAGAATTAACCAACCCATGGTGTTTCTTGGCTAGACTGAACAGTGAGGTTCTCCCTCACTTCTTCCCATGTCAGTCCAACTAATCCCAAATGATTCACAACTGCTTTAACAACCAGCTGAATTTTATCATTCTTTGACTTCACTTCAGCCGTACTGTTAATCACTCCTGCGATAAAAGTTACTAAATCCCTTTTATCCGCATAAATCCTGTTATTTGTTCTTTGTTGAAGCTCTTGACCCCCCACAGCTCTTTGCTCAGTAGTAGCATTGGTCTGTTCTCTCGCCATTCTCACTGCTTCTGCATAGGTAATCCTTTTTTTTCACTCTTATTTTTTTTGAATATTATTTTCCCTTCTCATAGCCTCACACCCACCATATGCCACATTATGGGCACCTCCACAATTACAGCATTTTGATTGCACTCCTGTTCCACATTTCCCATATTCATGGTCTCCCCCACACCTAGCACATCTCCTCTGCCCTTTACAGTTCTTGGCTATGTGTCCAAACCTTTGACAGTTATAGCACCTTAGTGGCTTTGGCACATACATTCTCACTGGGTAACTCATAAAACCCAGGAATACTTTCTTGGGTACACTCTCTCCTTCATACTCAGTCAATACTCTTTCACTGTCTTTCCTTACTCCTTCTTTTGTGGTTTTCATTCTTTGAACATTCAGTATTTTTCCTCCTTTGAAATTCCTCTTTAATTCCTCCATGTTTACACTCAGTGGCACTCCTGTGATCACACCTTTACATCCACCACCATTTTGTGCTCCCACCCTCCCAGTATCCACCACCTTAAGTTTTCCAATCTCTTTTAAACTGAGTGCTTTCTCAAGTTGTTCCTCATTAGCACATTTCACCAAGAGATTACCATCATTAAGGACCATTGCAAATAGAATCTCCCCCACCTTTTTTGCCAGAATTGTTGTTAGCTTAATCAGGTTGACTTTCTTCATATTTTCCTGAGCCTTTTCATTAAATCTTAGCACAGCAACATAATTCCCATGCCTCTCCCCTGGACCTGGCTCAAACTCTTCTTCCTCACTGTCAGATCCCTCATTTCTTATTCTTTTACATTTCCGTTCCCTCCTTTTCCCTTCACTCTCTTCAATTCCTCCTTCATCAAAATCCATTCCTGCCCAGCTACCTACCTCTGATCCATTCACGGAGCAGTCATGCTCAACCGCCAGTACCATAGTATCCTCAAATCGGTTTAAATTTCCCACATCTTGTCGATTATTTCCCCTTCCACGTCCTGCTGACATCGCTGCCATTTCAGCAGGTCAGGCGGAAAACCAAACTCAATCGTGGTTTGTAATTTCAAAAGTTAATTTTATTAATACTGAAAAGAGCCAAAACTTTCGCCTTGAGAGTTCGTCGTTTTCTTCCAAACGTCAACTTTAAAACTTTACTTCAGAGATATGAAATTAACCATTGGAAGGGTTTTTAGCATGAAATAGCAAGTATATTTATAGTTATTTATGATTATTGATTTGGGTAGTATTTAAATAAACAATTCATTACTGTATTTTAACTATGGGTTACATCCTCCCCTCCTTTCCTGATGCAGTCCCTGTGCATCCTACCAATAAACTACACTGTTATAGAATGTGTCGAAGTGTCCTTGAGCGAGACACTGAACCCCACACTGCTCCTGATGTGCCGGTTGGCGCCTTGCATGGCAGCCTCCGCCATCAGGGTGAATGAGAGGCATAATTGTAAAGTGCTTTGTGTCATCTGACTAGAAAGGCGCTATATAAATGCAGTCCAATTACCAAATGCAGTCCATTCTTATGCTCACACTTAAATGGTAATGAAGGCATCCTAAGCTTGATATATTTATTGTTGAAATGATCAGAAATTTGAACTTCGTGAGATAAAACAAAATGTGGAAGTATGGACGTTGGAGCTGAATGGAATATACATGTCGCTAGACTCCACGATGACACTTCCACTGTCACTGTCACACTCTCACAATAATGTGTCTTAATCTTGCGGTCAAACTTTGCAAGGTGTATGTTAGAAATTAGAGGTTGACCAGATACTGAAAGAAAGACATACTTGATTGCACATGTGGTAAATATGTTCTGATAAGATTTATTTCATGAGAATATTAATATGAATGGTTTTCCTGATGCTCAAACTTACAGGTTAATGAAGACCTACAACTATTTTACAAAATATGATCACTATACTATTGTTCATTAGTTGATTTTATTTCAGAAATGTGCCCACCAAATAATCATACATAAATGATGCTCATATAATTTATGATATAAATCTGATTATACAATCAACTCATGACATAGTATTAAAACTAAACAGGACATTTCCATAATGCATTCATAATGAATAAGTGTTATTCATTGTAGTTTTGGTTTGCTGGTTTCCTTTGTATGATAGTTTATGATCATTTTCACATCAAATGAGGCTTGAAATATTACAAATTATGAACCAATTTTAGTTTCACTGTATAGCCATCTCAGACACATTGAATACTGTAAACCCAACGGCTTCTTGGGGGGCTTTGCCTCCCTGAGCCCCCCACCAGGCCGCTGCCCCTGGACCCCGCTGGGGGCCTGCGTGGCCCTCAGACCCCCGGCGCAATTGAGTTGTAGCTGTCAATTCCTAAAACTTTGCCTGCTATTCTAAAAATTAATAAGAACCCTGGTCTGCGTGTGTGTGAGAGAGAGAGTGTGTGTGTGTGAGAGAGAGAGAGAGAGAGAGAGAGTGTGTGTGTGTGTGTGTGTGTGTGAGAGAGAGAGAGAGAGAGAGAGAGTGTGTGTGTATTGGCTGTACATCTGACCTGTTATTGAGTCTTCTGCTGTTTTCAGGGAATATGCAGTTGACTTTTGGTGTGTGTGTGCGTGCGTGCAGGTGTGTGTGTAAAGGCATGTTGTTCATGTTTTTGTCACCTATCGGGGACCTTTTTCAGTATACATACTGACCTTGTTGGGACCAGCAGTCCTTATGGGGACCAAAGCCTGGTCCTAATACGGCAAAACGTCATTTCCGAGATCATGGTTGTTCGAGGTCAGGTGGTAATTGGGGTTATGTTAAGGTTAGGGTGAGGCATGATTTTGTTGGGGTCAGGGGCAGGGGAGGGTTAGGCTGTCCATAATGAATAGAAGTCAATGCAATGCCCTAACAAGGAAAGCTGTGCAAATTTGTGTTTGTGTGTGTGTGCGTGTGTGTGCTTGTGTGTGCGTGTGTGTGTGTGTGCGCACATCATTGTGTGTGCATTTATACCTTTGTGTGTGCAGGTATACCTGTGTGTGTGTGTGTGTGTGTGTGTGTGTTGTGTTTACAGGTATATACGGTACATCTACACCTGTGTCTTTGTGTACTCATGTATACCTGTGCGTTTATGCCTGTGTGTGATAATGTGGGCTTGTGAGTTTTCAGGATTGAACTGGTTGTCGTGACAGTATGCATTACCAAGCATTGCTCCTTACTACTAGGCTATTTGATTAAATTATGTTTTTACGTGGCCTTGTTTTGAATAGATGCTTTTCAACTTCCTCAGTCTTTGTGTTTTACAAAGGCCCACTATTCTCACTTGCCACACGGAAAACATGGGCACCAAGCTTCACTGAAGTCCCTTAACTCACATTTACTGAACTCCTTGATCAGCTGAATAGTGTTGAGGAATGAGTATTTGTGCTCTTCCTAGTTCTCCTCTTATTGCATATTTTTCAGAGCATACAGGTTCATGTATCCTGACAAAATGTAATATCAGATGGAAGAAGATTCATTTCATGAAAGTATTTTCCCTTTTTTTTTTTTTTTATACTTCTGTCTCCCGGTCCGAGTCATATGCTATGCTGCTCATGCATGGGGGTAAACTACACAAGGAAAGCACTGAACTAGCAATAAACATCCTTAATTGTGTGCTTGCGGCAAAGGCCTAACACATTGTTCTTCTTAAGTCAGTTTATTTATAATTTTTCCATTTCTACATACTTTTTTGTCCCATATCAAGTGCCCGAGTGTTCGCGATAGAGATGCAATTCAAATGCCGAAACATCCTGCCCGACCCTGTCTCTGGGGCTTGTATAAATGGTTGCATAGCCTCCTTTCATTCTTTCGCAATCCCTGTTTTTCATCCCTTCTTATCTCCATTAAAAATGGATATTTCCTTACGAACTGTAAGCAGCTCGTCTCATGAGTGGGCGGTGAGAAACTCCAGCGTCTGTCGGCCACCTACAGCCATGTAGGCACTGAGAGAGATACACAAACTCGTGTGTACCTACCTGCGTCCCCCACAAATCAGCAAAAGTGTTCCAAAGAATTGCAGGGCAGGGGTGGGTCTTCTGTGCCAGTTCCGTGCTCATGCACGACAAGTGTGTGGGACTGAGCGGGCAACGAAATGAACTGGCAGTGGCACTACCAATGCGGCAGGTTGAAGCATGGCAGAAGCTAAACCGAAAACGATGCCTGAACGAGTGCATGTCGAGGAAAAAGGAATGTGATCATAGCTATGCGAAGTCCCGAATAAACATAGGGAAAGTATACCAACGTTGGAGAGAATTCTGGAGTTGAATGGTTTTAATTCTGACATCTAGGTGTCAAAAAAGGTGATGTTTTAGTACTCTGAAAAAATAAAATGTCAAACTTTATTTAGAGGTATTTGCTTCTAAAAGTACCCAAGTCCACAGACTGGTGTTTGAAATATCTGGGCCAAGAATGAAGACAGAGGCTAGAAGGTGATACGGGTAGGAATAGAGGGAGACCCCAAGCGCAAAGTAGCAGGCAAAACGACTAGATCATTTGTCATTGTGCAAGGTTAAAGCAACAATAAGCAACTTTTCAACCTTCATATAATATTTACAGAACTTTTGTGATGGTACATCGACTTACAACAGGTTGAATGACACCTCTGTCATGGCCTGAGGGCATCTGTATCACTTTCACTGACACTATGTAGTTTCGAGGTGGGTGGTAGGAACCCCTCCACACTAAAAACTACAAATGTGCTGACTGCTTTATGGCATACGTCACTTCCCCCTTTCCTCATTCGTTAAAAAGACGGAAGTCAATGCAAACGCCTGTGTGGGATTACCGCTATCATGGCAGAAGCAGCAAGAAAACCAAAGAAATTAAAAGTTTTGTCTGAGGAGACAAAAAAAAAAAAAAGGAAGAGAGTAACAGAATCAAAGCCCAGACAAAGATCAATATTGGCCAGGCTTTCACTCGCTGGCGTGAGCTCAAAGACGAGGAGGGATGTCCGAGCGATGCTGCCTTGGACATGTTACTGCTGGACTAGTAAGTAACGTTACATTGTTTTCCCTTTACAACAATACAGTACTTTTGAGTTTGTGTGGCTGGTCGTGTCACTGCAAACTATCGCTATTTATTGCTACCACGCAAATTTCCAATAGCTAACATTAGCATTATCATTGTTATTTGATCATCGCAAGCAATGACTGCAAACCGCAAATATAAATGTTTGAGTAAAATATGTAGCTTCCTCCTGTGGAGAGTACCAAAGATGGAAGATCAGTCATACTGAATCATTGTGGGATTATCGTCTCAGTTTGTATGTACTTGACCAAGTAGTTTCTGATTGTTAGGTAATAGTTTGAGACAAACGGGATTCTTGTCGTGTTTTTTGTTGAGTACAGTGATTGCAAAAGAAGTCTATCAAATGCGTCGGAGTGTCAAACCGCATTGCTTGCTCTAAATAATCAGTAAAACAAAACCTGTGTGCATTGAGTTATGCCTTTTCATAGTCCTGCTTATCACTAGCACCTTGTGCTGAGTGTAGCGAAAATTACAGGGATTGTTGCTTGTTTAACCCTCTATTAACCAAGTACCTTTCCAACTGTGTAAAAATCATTTCCCAAGGCAAATATGTTGATTATGGGCCAATATTTGGAAAAATAGTAAAAAAAGAAAAAAAAATTCGGCCCTTTGGCCCACCTTTCCAAAATGTAGCAGATCTGCTATATTGGGTAATAATGCGAATGGAAAAATTAAAGTGACGGACCATTCAAGTTATTCTCAAATGTTTATTTGGCAATAAGAAACAAAACCAGCAGGGTGTCCAGGCTGTTAACCCTTTCACTTTATGTAGCAGATATGCTACGGTGGTTAATAGAGGGTTAAACATTTCCTATTTTCAACATCGTCATATGATATTGTTTAGCCACAATTAGATACATTACCTCACCGCTATTCATCCCTCAAACAGCCGCTGGAAACAGAAACGTAGTTTGGACCAGTCTTCTGTTAACTTCCAAAACAACTGCACGCGACCGGGAGATCAGGATGTTTACGACGCTACGCGCTGGTGCTCATGGCAGATGGGGTCTTCCTTCAGGCAAAACACTACCGCTTTGGTCCACAGGCGCCGCCAAACTCAACCAAAAATGAAAGTTCCTTAGTGTTGCTTTAACAATGAGCATACCATCACAAGACAACAAAGTAAATAGAAATACGAAAGTGGAAATCGTCCCATGAATAACAAAAGGTCACAAGTGACATTCCTGATGAAACCAGTTTTTCTGCACCACAAAGTACTGCAGCCGCTGTAGTACTTCGTGACGCAGAAAAACAGGTTTCATCAGGAATGTCACTTGCCACCTTTTGTTATTCATGGGACGAAATGCTTACAAATCCCAGAAGGGAGAAACAGCCAATTCTAATGAGGTAGTGGTAATACAGAGACGCGGATATGCGAGCTCTGAAAAAAGAGTCAAATTCAGAAGGAGGAACTGAGATGCGCAAAAACATGCAAGCTCTCATACGAGAGAGAATTTAGGTCTCCGAAGGGAGAAAGCCGAACCAGCATGCGTAAGGAACGCAAATGGTCTGACTGACAAAGGAATAGTGAGCAAGGCAGGAACTGAATACTAAAATGAGGTGAATTCTAAACCAATGAGAGAAATGAACTAATAATTGAATAATGGGTGCATGCAGCAGGAAACTATGCTGCAGGCAGGGCTGACGAGCTTCAGCTGGCGCTCGTCACAAAAGGTCTCCAAATATGTTTTAAAATATCTTTTCTGATATTTCATTACGTTTACATCACCTTAACACATGTGACATGTAATTCCTCTGTTACTGATGTCACTTAGAAAGGATGTTTGAAGGACTGCGGGTGTTCCATGTTTTAGCACACATCCTTCATTCCTCAGCCTTCATGTAATTCCTCTGTTACTGATGTCACTTAGAAAGGATGTTTGAAGGACTGCGGGTGTTCCATGTTTTAGCACACATCCTTCATTCCTCAGCCTTCCTGTAATTCCTCTGTTACTGATGTCACTTAGAAAGGATGTTTGAAGACTCGGCGGGTGTTCCATGTTTTAGCACACATCCTTCATTCCTCAGCCTTCATGTAATTCATGTAATTCATGTTTTTAGCACACATCCTTCATTCTCAACCTTCCTGTAATCTGTTACTGTTACTGATGTCATCCTTCATTTAGAAAGGATGTTTGAAGGATGTTTTGCGGGTGTTCCATGTTTTAGCACACATCCTTCATTCCTCAGCCTTCATGTAATTCCTCTGTTACTGATGTCACTTAGAAAGGATGTTTGAAGGACTGTGGGTGTTCCATGTTTTAGCACACATCCTTCATTCCTCAGCCTTCATGTACTTCCTCTGTTACTGATGTCACTTAGAAAGGATGTTTGAAGGACTGCGGGTGTTCCATGTTTTAGCACACATCCTTCATTCCTCAGCCTTCATGTAATTCCTCTGTTACTGATGTCACTTAGAAAGGATGTTTGAAGGACTGCGGGTGTTCCATGTTTTAGCACACATCCTTCATTCCTCAGCCTTCATGTAATTCCTCTGTTACTGATGTCACTTAGAAAGGATGTTTGAAGGACTCGGGTGTTCCATGTTTTAGCACACATCCTTCATTCCTCAGCCTTCATGTAATTCCTCTGTTACTGATGTCACTTAGAAAGGATGTTTGAAGGACGGCGGGTGTTCCATGTTTTAGCACACATCCTTCATTCCTCAGCCTTCATGTACTTCCTCTGTTACTGATGTCACTTAGAAAGGATGTTAGAAGGACTGCGGGTGTTCCATGTTTTAGCACACATCCTTCATTCCTCAGCCTTCATGTAATTCCTCTGTTACTGATGTCACTTAGAAAGGATGTCCGAAGGACTGCGGATGTTCCATGTTTTAGCACACATCCTTCATTCCTCAGCCTTCATGTACTTCCTCTGTTACTGATGTCACTGAGAAAGGATGTTTGAAGGACTGCGGGTGTTCCATGTTTTAGGGTGTTCCATGTTTTAGCACACATCCTTCATTCCTCATTCCTTCATGTAATTCCTCTGTTACTGATGTCACTTAGAAAGGATGTTTGAAGAAGGACTGCGGGTGTTCCATGTTTTAGCACACATCCATCCTTCATTCCTCCTCTGTCTGATTCTTAGAAAGGATGTAACTCATGGGTGTTCCTCTGTTACTGATGTCACTGATGTCACTTAGAAAGGATGTTGAAGGACTGCGGGTGTTCCATGTTTTAGCACACATCCTTCATTCCTCAGCCTTCATGTAATTCCTCTGTTACTGATGTCACTTAGAAAGGATGTTTGAAGGACGGCGGGTGTTCCATGTTTTAGCACACATCCTTCATTCCTCAGCCTTCATGTAATTCCTCTGTTACTGATGTCACTTAGAAAGGATGTTTGAAGACTGCATGGGTGTTCCATGTTTTAGGTGTTCCATGTTTTACTGATGTCACTTAGAAAGGATGTTTGAAGGACATGGGTGTTCCATGTTTTCACATCCTTCATTCCTCAGCCTTCATGTACTTCCCTTGTTACCGATGTCACTTAGAAAGGATGTTTGAAGGTCTGCGGGTGTTCCATGTTTTAGCACACATCCTTCATTCCTCAGCCTTCCTGTAATTCCTCTGTTACTGATGTCACTTAGAAAGGATGTTTGAAGGACGGTGGGTGTTCCATGTTTTAGCACACATCCTTCATTCCTCAGCCTTCATGTAATTCCTCTGTTACTGATGTCACTTAGAAAGGATGTTTGAAGGACATGGTGTTCCATGTTTTAGCACACATCCTTCATTCCTCAGCCTTCATGTAATTCCTCTGTTACTGATGTCACTTAGAAAGGATGTTTGAAAGGACTGCGGGTGTTCCATGTTTTAGCACACATCCTTCATTCCTCAGCCTTCCTGTAATTCCTCTGTTACTGATGTCACTTAGAAAGGATGTTTGAAGGACTGCGGGTGTTCCATGTTTTAGCACACATCCTTCATTCCTCAGCCTTCATGTAATTCCTCTGTTACTGATGTCACTTAGAAAGGATGTTTGAAGGACTGCGGGTGTTCCATGTTTTAGCACACATCCTTCATTCCTCAGCCTTCATGTAATTCCTCTGTTACTGATGTCACTTTAGAAAGGATGTTTGAAGGACTGCGGGTGTTCCATGTTTTAGCACACATCCTTCATTCCTCAGCCTTCATGTAATTCCTCTGTTACTGATGTCACTGTTAGAAAGGATGTTTGAAGGACTGCGGGTGTTCCATGTTTTAGCACACATCCTTCATTCCTCAGCCTTCATGTAATTCCTCTGTTACTGATGTCACTTAGAAAGGATGTTTGAAGGACTGCGGGTGTTCCATGTTTTAGCACACATCCTTCATTCCTCAGCCTTCATGTAATTCCTCTGTTACTGATGTCACTTAGAAAGGATGTTTGAAGGACTGCGTGGTGTTCCATGTTTTAGCACACATCCTTCATTCCTCAGCCTTCATGTAATTCCTCTGTTACTGATGTCACTTAGAAAGGATGTTTGAAGGACTGCGGGTGTTCCATGTTTTAGCACACATCCTTCATTCCTCAGCCTTCATGTAATTCCTCTGTTACTGATGTCACTTAGAAAGGATGTTTGAAGGACTGCGGGTGTTCCATGTTTTAGCACACATCCTTCATTCCTCAGCCTTCATGTAATTCCTCTGTTACTGATGTCACTTAGAAAGGAGGATGTTTGAACATCCTTCATTCCTCAGCCTTCATGGGTGTTCCATGTTTTAGTTCCAGCACACATCCTTCATTCCTCAGCCTTCATGTAATTCCTCTGTTACTGATGTCACTTAGAAAGGATGTTTGAAGGACTGCGGGTGTTCCATGTTTTAGCACACATCCTTCATTCCTCAGCCTTCATGTAATTCCTCTGTTACTGATGTCACTTAGAAAGGATGTTTGAAGGATGATGGGTGTTCCATGTTTTAGCACACATCCTTCATTCCTCAGCCTTCCTGTAATTCCTCTGTTACTGATGTCACTTAGAAAGGATGTTTGAAGGGCGGGTGTTCCATGTTGGTGTTCCATGTTTTAGCACACATCCTTCATTCCTCAGCCTTCATGTAATTCCTCTGTTACTGATGTCACTTAGAAAGGATGTTTGAAGGGATGTTGGGTGTTCCATGTTTCCATGTTTTACACACATCCTTCATTCCTCAGCCTTCATGTAATTCCTCTGTTACTGATGTCACTTAGAAAGGATGTTTTCCTCAGCGGGTGTTCCATGTTTTAGCACACATCCTTCATTCCTCAGCCCTTCATGTAATTCCTCTGTTACTGATGTCACTTAGAAAGGATGTTTGAAGGACTGGGTGTTCCATGTTTTAGCACACATCCTTCATTCCTCATGCCTTCATGTAATTCCTCTGTTACTGATGTCACTTTAGAAAGGATGTTTGAATGTCACTTAGAAAGGATGTTCCATGTTTTAGCACACATCCTTCATTCCTCAGCCTTCATGTAATTCCTCTGTTACTGATGTCACTTAGAAAGGATGTTTGAAGGACATGGGTGTTCCATGTTTTAGCACACATCCTTCATTCCTCAGCCTTCATGTAATTCCTCTGTTACTGATGTCACTTAGAAAGGATGTTTGAAGGACGGTGGGTGTTCCATGTTTTAGCACACATCCTTCATTCCTCAGCCTTCCTGTAATTCCTCTGTTACTGATGTCACTTAGAAAGGAGGATGTTATGAAGGACTTGGTGTTCCATGTTTTAGCACACATCCTTCATTCCTCAGCCTTCATGTAATTCCTCTGTTACTGATGTCACTTAGAAAGGATGTTTGAAGGACTGCGGGTGTTCCATGTTTTAGCACACATCCTTCATTCCTCAGCCTTCATGTAATTCCTCTGTTACTGATGTCACTTAGAAAGGATGTTTGAAGGACTGCGGGTGTTCCATGTTTTAGCACACATCCTTCATTCCTCAGCCTTCATGTAATTCCTCTGTTACTGATGTCACTTAGAAAGGATGTTTGAAGGATCTATGGTGTTCCATGTTTTAGCACACATCCTTCATTCCTCAGCCTTCATGTAATTCCTCTGTTACTGATGTCACTTAGAAAGGATGTTTGAAGACGGCGGGTGTTCCATGTTTTAGCACACATCCTTCATTCCTCAGCCTTCATGTAATTCCTCTGTTACTGATGTCACTTAGAAAGGATGTTTGAAGGACTGCGGGTGTTCCATGTTTTAGCACACATCCTTCATTCCTCAGCCTTCATGTAATTCCTCTGTTACTGATGTCACTTAGAAAGGATGTTTGAAGGACTTAGAAAGGATGGTGTTCCATGTTTTCCATGTTTTAGCACACATCCTTCATTCCTCAGCCTTCATGTAATTCCTCTGTTACTGATGTCACTTAGAAAGGATGTTTGAAGGACGGCGGGTGTTCCATGTTTTAGCACACATCCTTCATTCCTCAGCCTTCATGTAATTCCTCTGTTACTGATGTCACTTAGAAAGGATGTTTGAAGGACGGTGGGTGTTCCATGTTTTAGCACACATCCTTCATTCCTCAGCCTTCATGTAATTCCTCTGTTACTGATGTCACTTAGAAAGGATGTTTGAAGGACTGCGGGTGTTCCATGTTTTAGCACACATCCTTCATTCCTCAGCCTTCATGTAATTCCTCTGTTACTGATGTCACTTAGAAAGGATGTTTGAAGGACTGCAGGTGTTCCATGTTTTAGCACACATTCCATGTTTATGCACACATCCTTCATTCCTCATCCTTCATTGTAATTCCTCTGTTGTTGATGATGTTAGAAAGGATGTTTGAAGGACGGCGGGTGTTCCATGTTTTAGCACACATCCTTCATTCCTCAGCCTTCATGTAATTCCTCTGTTACTGATGTCACTTAGAAAGGATGTTTGAAAGGATCATGGTGTTCCATGTTTTAGCACACATCCTTCATTCCTCAGCCTTCATGTAATTCCTCTGTTACTGATGTCACTTAGAAAGGATGTTTGAAGGACTGCTGGTGTTCCATGTTTTAGCACACATCCTTCATTCCTCAGCCTTCCTGTAATTCCTCTGTTACTGATGTCACTTAGAAAGGATGTTTGAAGGACGGCGGGTGTTCCATGTTTTAGCACACATCCTTCATTCCTCAGCCTTCATGTAATTCCTCTGTTACTGATGTCACTTAGAAAGGATGTTAGAAGGACTGCGGGTGTTCCATGTTTTAGCACACATCCTTCATTCCTCAGCCTTCCTGTAATTCCTCTGTTACTGATGTCACTTAGAAAGGATGTTTGAAGGACGGCGGGTGTTCCATGTTTTAGCACACATCCTTCATTCCTCAGCCTTCATGTAATTCCTCTGTTACTGATGTCACTTAGAAAGGATGTTTGAAGGACTGCGGGTGTTCCATGTTTTAGCACACATCCTTCATTCCTCAGCCTTCATGTAATTCCTCTGTTACTGATGTCACTTAGAAAGGATGTTTGAAGGACTGCGGGTGTTCCATGTTTTAGCACACATCCTTCATTCCTCAGCCTTCATGTAATTCCTCTGTTACTGATGTCACTTTAGAAAGGATGTTTGAAGGACTGCGGGTGTTCCATGTTTTAGCACACATCCTTCATTCCTCAGCCTTCATGTAATTCCTCTGTTACTGATGTCACTTAGAAAGGATGTTGAAAGGACTCTTGGTGTTCCATGTTTTAGCACACATCCTTCATTCCTCAGCCTTCATGTAATTCCTCTGTTACTGATGTCACTTAGAAAGGATGTTTGAAGGACTGCGGGTGTTCCATGTTTTAGCACACATCCTTCATTCCTCAGCCTTCATGTAATTCCTCTGTTACTGATGTCACTTAGAAAGGATGTTTGAAGGACTGCGGGTGTTCCATGTTTTAGCACACATCCTTCATTCCTCAGCCTTCATGTAATTCCTCTGTTACTGATGTCACTTAGAAAGGATGTTTGAAGGACTGCGGGTGTTCCATGTTTTAGCACACATCCTTCATTCCTCAGCCTTCATGTAATTCCTCTGTTACTGATGTCACTTAGAAAGGATGTTTGAAGGACTGCGGGTGTTCCATGTTTTAGCACACATCCTTCATTCCTCAGCCTTCATGTAATTCCTCTGTTACTGATGTCACTTAGAAAAGGATGTTTGAAGGAAGGACTCCTGGTGTTCCATGTTTTAGCACACATCCTTCATTCCTCAGCCTTCATGTAATTCCTCTGTTACTGATGTCACTTAGAAAGGATGTTTGAAGGACTGCGGGTGTTCCATGTTTTAGCACACATCCTTCATTCCTCAGCCTTCATGTAATTCCTCTGTTACTGATGTCACTTAGAAAGGATGTTCGAAGGACATGGTGTTCCATGTTTTAGCACACATCCTTCATTCCTCAGCCTTCATGTAATTCCTCTGTTACTGATTACTTGATGGATGTTTGAAGGAAAGGATGTTTAGAAGGATCGGCGGGTGTTCCATGTTTCTGCACTGACATCCTTCATTCCTCAGACCTTCCATGTTTTAGCACACATCCTCATTCCTCAGCCTGTAATTCTCTGTTACTGATGTCACTTAGAAAGGATGTTTGAAGGACTGCGGGGTGTTCCATGTTTTTTAGCACACATCCTTCATTCCTCAGCCTTCATGTAATTCCTCTGTTACTGATGTCACTTAGAAAGGATGTTTGAAGGACTGCGGGTGTTCCATGTTTTAGCACACATCCTTCATTCCTCAGCCTTCATGTAATTCCTCTGTTACTGATGTCACTTAGAAAGGATGTTTGAAGGACTATGGTGTTCCATGTTTTAGCACACATCCTTCATTCCTCAGCCTTCATGTAATTCCTCTGTTACTGATGTCACTTAGAAAGGATGTTTGAAGGACTGTTCCATGGTGTTCCATGTTTTAGCACACATCCTTCATTCCTCAGCCTTCATGTAATTCCTCTGTTACTGATGTCACTTAGAAAGGATGTTAGAAGGACTGCGGGTGTTCCATGTTTTAGCACACATCCTTCATTCCTCAGCCTTCATGTAATTCCTCTGTTACTGATGTCACTTAGAAAGGATGTTTGAAGGACTGCGGGTGTTCCATGTTTTAGCACACATCCTTCATTCCTCATCCTTCATGTACTTCCTCTGTTACTGATGTCACTTAGAAAGGATGTTCGAAGGACGGCTGGTGTTCCATGTTTTAGCACACATCCTTCATTCCTCAGCCTTCATGTAATTCCTCTGTTACTGATGTCACTTAGAAAGGATGTTTGAAGGACTGCGGGTGTTCCATGTTTTAGCACACATCCTTCATTCCTCAGCCTTCATGTAATTCCTCTGTTACTGATGTCACTTAGAAAGGATGTTTGAAGGACTGCGGGTGTTCCATGTTTTAGCACACATCCTTCATTCCTCAGCCTTCAATTCCTCTGTTCTGATTCCTTAGAAAGGATGTTTGAAGGACCTTGGTGTTCCATGTTTTAGCACACATCCTTCATTCCTCAGCCTTCTGTTGTTACTGATGTCACTTAGAAAGGATGTTTGAAGGACTGCGGGTGTTCCATGTTTTAGCACACATCCTTCATTCCTCAGCCTTCATGTAATTCCTCTGTTACTGATGTCACTTAGAAAGGATGTTTGAAGGACTGCGGGTGTTCCATGTTTTAGCACACATCCTTCATTCCTCAGCCTTTCATGTAATTCCTGTTACTGATGTCACTTAGAAAGGATGTTTGAAGGATCATGGTGTTCCATGTTAGCACACATCCTTCATTCCTCAGCCTTCATGTAATTCCTCTGTTACTGATGTCACTTAGAAAGGATGTTTGAAGGACTGCGGGTGTTCCATGTTTTAGCACACATCCTTCATTCCTCAGCCTTCATGTAATTCCTCTGTTACTGATGTCACTTAGAAAGGATGTTTGAAGGACTGCGGGTGTTCCATGTTTTAGCACACATCCTTCATTCCTCAGCCTTTCTGTAATTCCTCTGTTACTGATGTCACTTAGAAAGGATGTTTGAAGGACGGCGGGTGTTCCATGTTTTAGCACACATCCTTCATTCCTCAGCCTTCATGTAATTCCTCTGTTACTGATGTCACTTAGAAAGGATGTTGAAGGACATGGGTGTTCCATGTTTTAGCACACATCCTTCATTCCTCAGCCTTCATGTAATTCCTCTGTTACTGATGTCACTTAGAAAGGATGTTGAAGGGGGGTGGGTGTTCCATGTTTTAGCACACATCCTTCATTCCTCAGCCTTCATGTAATTCCTCTGTTACTGATGTCACTTAGAAAGGATGTTTCATGAAGGACTCATTCTGGGTGTTCCATGTTTTAGCACACATCCTTCATTCCTCAGCCTTCATGTAATTCCTCTGTTACTGATGTCACTTAGAAAGGATGTTTGAAGGACTGCGGGTGTTCCATGTTTTAGCACACATCCTTCATTCCTCAGCCTTCATGTAATTCCTCTGTTACTGATGTCACTTAGAAAGGATGTTTGAAGGATCCTTCATTCCTGGGTGTTCCATGTTTTAGCACACATCCTTCATTCCTCAGCCTTCATGTAATTCCTCTGTTACTGATGTCACTTAGAAAGGATGTTTGAAGGACTCATGGTGTTCCATGTTTTAGCACACATCCTTCATTCCTCAGCCTTCATGTAATTCCTCTGTTACTGATGTCACTTAGAAAGGATGTTTGAAGGACTCGGGTGTTCCATGTTTTAGCACACATCCTTCATTCCTCAGCCTTCATGTAATTCCTCTGTTACTGATGTCACTTAGAAAGGATGTTTGAAGGACTGCGGGTGTTCCATGTTTTAGCACACATCCTTCATTCCTCAGCCTTCATGTAATTCCTCTGTTACTGATGTCACTTAGAAAGGATGTTTGAAGGACTGCGGGTGTTCCATGTTTTAGCACACATCCTTCATTCCTCAGCCTTCATGTAATTCCTCTGTTACTGATGTCACTTAGAAAGGATGTTTGAAGGACTGCGGGTGTTCCATGTTTTAGCACACATCCTTCATTCCTCAGCCTTCATGTAATTCCTCTGTTACTGATGTCACTTAGAAAGGATGTTTGAAGGTTCCATGGTGTTCCATGTTTTAGCACACATCCTTCATTCCTCAGCCTTCATGTTTTAATTCCTTCTGTTACTGATGTCACTTAGAAAGGATGTTTGAAGGACGGCGGGTGTTCCATGTTTTAGCACACATCCTTCATTCCTCAGCCTTCATGTAATTCCTCTGTTACTGATGTCACTTAGAAAGGATGTTTGAAGGACTGCGGGTGTTCCATGTTTTAGCACACATCCTTCATTCCTCAGCCTTCATGTAATTCCTCTGTTACTGATGTCACTTAGAAAGGATGTTTGAAGGACGGTGGGTGTTCCATGTTTTAGCACACATCCTTCATTCCTCAGCCTTCCTGTAATTCCTCTGTTACTGATGTCACTTAGAAAGGATGTTTGAAGGACTCATGGTGTTCCATGTTTTAGCACACATCCTTCATTCCTCAGCCTTCATGTAATTCCTCTGTTACTGATGTCACTTAGAAAGGATGTTTGAAGGACTGCGGGTGTTCCATGTTTTAGCACACATCCTTCATTCCTCAGCCTTCATGTAATTCCTCTGTTACTGATGTCACTTAGAAAGGATGTTTGAAGGACTGCGGGTGTTCCATGTTTTTTAGCACACATCCTTCATTCCTCAGCCTTCATGTAATTCCTCTGTTACTGATGTCACTTAGAAAGGATGTTTGAAGGATGTTTGAAGGACCGGCGGGTGTTCCATGTTTTAGCACACATCCTTCATTCCTCAGCCTTCATGTAATTCCTCTGTTACTGATGTCACTTAGAAAGGATGTTTGAAGGACTGCGGGTGTTCCATGTTTTAGCACACATCCTTCATTCCTCAGCCTTCATGTAATTCCTCTGTTACTGATGTCACTTGTTAGAAAGGATGTTTTAGAAGGATTCCGGGTGTTCCATGTTTAGCACACACATCCTTAGCACACATCCTTCCCTCAGCCTTCATGTAATTCCTCTGTTACTGATGTCACTTAGAAAGGATGTTTGAAGGACTGCGGGTGTTCCATGTTTTAGCACACATCCTTCATTCCTCAGCCTTTTTTTTTTTTTTCCCCTCCCTTTTCCCCCCTTTTCCCCCCCAAAAAAAAAAAAAGGGGGGGGGGTTTCCTTTTTTTTTCCCCCTTTTCCCCTTTTTTTTTTTTTTTTTGTTTTTTAAAAGGGGGAAAAAAAAAGGGGGGGGGGGGTTTTTTTTTTTCCCCCTTTTTTCCCCCCTTTTTTTTTTTAATTTTTTAAAAAAAAAGAAATTTTTTGTTTTATTTTCCCCCCCCCTTTTTTTTTTCCCCTTTTTTTTTTTTTTGGGGGGGGGGGGGTTTTTTTTTTTCCCCCTTCCTTTACCTCAATTTTTTTTTTTTTTTTATTTTGGGGGGGGTTTTTGGGGGGGTTTTTTTTTTCCCTTTTTTTTCCCCCCCCCCCCCTTTTTTTTTAAAAAAAAAAGGGGGTTTTGGGGGGGGTTTTTTTTAAAAACCTTTTTTTCCCCCCCCCCCAATTCCCTTTTTTTTTTAAAAAAAGGTTTTTTGGGGGGTTTTTTTTTTTTTTTTCCCCCTTAAAAATTTTTTTTTTTTCCAAAAGGGGGGGGGAATTTTTTTTTTTCCCCCCCCCTTTTTTCAACCTTTAAATTTTTTTTTTTTTTTTTAAAAGGGGGGGGGGTTTTTTTTCCCCCCCCCCCCCCCATTTTCTTTTTTTCCCCGGGGGGGGGAAACTTAATTTTTCCATGTTTTTCCAACCTTTTTCCTTTCCCCCCCTTTTTTCCCCCTTTTTTTCCAAAAAGGTTTGGGGGGTGGGTTTTTTTTTTTTTTTTTCCTTTACCTTTAAATTTTTTTTTTTTCCCCAAAGGGTGTTAAAGGGGGTTTTTGGAAATTTTTTTTTCATTTTTAACCCAAAATTTTTTCCCCCTTTTTTGGTTTCCCCGGGTTTTTTTTGGGGTTTTTTTGGGCCCCTTTTTCCTTTTTTTTCCCTTTTTAAACCCCAAAATTTTTTTTGGGGGGGAAAAAAGTTTGAAATTCCTTTTTTTTTTTTTACCCCCTTTTTTTTTTGGGGTTTTAAAAACCCAAAATTTGGGTTTAAAAAATTTTTTTTAAAAAAGGGGTTTTTTTTTTTTCCCTTTTTCCCTTTTAAAAGGGTTTTTTTTTGTTCCCTTTTTAAAAAAAACCCCCCCCCTTTTTTTTTTTTTTCCTTTTTTTCCCCCCCCCAAAATTTTTTTTAAAAATTTTGGTTTTAAACCCCTTTTTTCCCCCTTTTTAAATTTTTTTTTCCCAAAAATTTTTTTTGGGGTTTTTTTTAAAAAAAAAGGGGGTTTCCCCCCCTTTTTTCCCCCTTTTTTTCCCCCCCAAAAATTTTTTCCGGGGTTTTGGGTTTTAAAACCCCTTTTTCCCCCCCTTTTTAAAACCCCCCCCCTTTGGGAAATTTTGGGGGGTTTAAAAGGGGGGGCCCCCCCCTTTTTTTTTTTTTCATTTAAAATTTTGAACCCCTTTTTCCTTTTAAAAATTTTTTCCCCCTTTGTTAAATTTTTTTTTTTTTTTAAAATTTTAAAAATTTTTTTTTTTTTTTTTTTTTGGGGGGGCCTTTTTTTTTTCCCCCTTTTTTTTTTTTGTTTTTTTTTTTCCCTTTTGGGGAAAAATTTTTTTTCCCCTTTTTTTTTTTCCCCAGGGTTTTTTTTTGGGGGGTTTTTTTTTTTTTTTAAACCCCGCCCTTTTTTTTTGTTTCCCTTTTATTTAAAATTTTTAAAATTTTTTTTTTTGAAAAATTTTTCCCCTTTTTTTTTCCAAACCCTTAAAATTTTTTGGCCCCTTTTTCCTTTTAAAAAATTTTTTTTTGTTTTTTTTTTTCCTTTTTAAAATTTTTTTTTTTCCTTTTTTTTTTGGGTTTTTTCCCCCCTTTTTTTTGGTTTTCCCCCCGGGTTTTTTCCCTTTTTTTTTTTTAAAAAATTTTTCCCCGGGGTTTTATGTTTTCCCTTTTTTTTTTTTTTTTTTGGGGGCCAAAAAAAAAACATTTTTTAGTGTTTTTTTTCCCTTTTTTTAAAAATTTTGAATTTTTTGGGGTTTTTTTAAAAAATTTTTTTCCCCCCCCCTTTTTAAACCCCCCCCCAAAAAAATTTTTTTTTTTTTCCCCTTTTTTTTTTTTTTTTCCTTTTTTTTTTATTTTTCCCCCCCGGGGGGGGTTTTTTTTTTTTAAAAAATTTTTTTTAATTTTTTTTTAAAAAATTTTTTTTTTTTTTTTAAATTTTTTTTTTAAAAAATTTCCCTTTTAAAAAAATTTTTCCCCCCTTTTTTTTTTTTTTTTTTTAAAAATTTTTTTTGGGGGGGTTTAAAAAAATTTTTTCCCCCCTTTTTTTTTCCCCCTTTTTTTTCCCCTTTTTTTTAAGGGGGGGGCCCCTTTTTTTTTAACCCCTTTTTCCTTTTCCCCTTTTTTTTTTTTTTTAAAAGGGGGGGAAATTTTTTTTTTCCTTTTTTTTTCCCCCCTTTTTTCCCTTTTTGGTTTCCCTTTAAAGGGGAAAAAAAAAGGGGTTTTTTTTTTCCCTTTTTTCCCACCTTCCTTTTCCCCCCCCCCCAAAACCCTTTTAAAGGGTGTTTGGGGGGGGTTTTTTAAAAGGTTTTTAATTTTTTCCCCCCCCCCTTTTCCCCTTTTTTTTTCCGGAAATTTAAAAAAAAGGGGTTTTTTGGGGTTTTTTTTTTTAAAACCCCCTTTTTAACCCCCCTTTCCTTTTTGGGGGGTTTTAAAAATTTTTTTGGGGGGGGGTTTTTTTTTTTTTATTCCCCCCCTTTTTTTTTTAATTTTTTTAAAAAAATTTTGAAGGCCCCTTTTTTTTTTTTAAAAAATTTTTTCACCCCTTAATTTTTTTTGGCCCTTAAAAAAAAGGGGGGGGGGGTTTTTTTTTTTTTCCCCCCCCCCTTTTTTTTTCCCCCTTTTTTGGAAAAGGGGGGGGGGTTTTGTTTTTTTTCCCCTTTTTAACCTTTTTTTTTGGTTTTTTTTTTGGGGTTTTAAAAAACCAAAAATTTTTTTTTTTTCCCCCCTTTTTTTGCCCCCTTTTTTTTTCTTAAAAAGGGGGAAAAGGGGGGGGGTTTTTTTTTTTTAAACCCCCTTTTTCCCCCCCCTTTTTTTTTTTAAAAAAATTTTGAAAAATTTTTTAAAAATTTTTCCTTTTTTTTTTTTCCCCCCCTTTTTTTTTTTTTTTTTTTTTTTTTTTTTAAATTTTTTTTCCTTTTTTCCCCCTTTTTTTTTAAAAATTTTTTTAAATTTTAAAATTTTTTTTTTTTTTTTTCCCCCCCCCTTTTTTCCCCTTTTTTTTTAAAATTTCCCCTTTTTTTTCCCCTTTTTAAAAAAAAAAACCCCCCCTTTTTTGTTTTCCCCTTTTTTTCCCCCAAAAAATTTAAAACTAGGTTTTAAAAAGGGGAAAATTTTTTCCCCCCCCTTTTTAAACCTCCTTTTTTTTTAAAAAAAAAATTTTTTGGGGCATTTAAAATTTTTAAAAACCCCTTTTTTTTTTCCCCCTTCCCTTTTTTTTTCCCCCATTAAAATTTTTTTTTAAAAAAAAAATTTTTTTTTTTTTTTTTAACCCCTTTTCCCTTTTAAAAAGTTTTTTTTGGGGGGGGGGGTTTTTTTTTTTCTTGGGTTTTTTTTTTCCCCTTTTTTTAAAAATTTTGGGGGTTTTTTTTTTTTTCACCAAAAATTTTTTGGGGGTTTTTTTTTTTGGGGAAAAAAAAAGGGCCCGGGGTTTTTTTTTTTTTAAAATTTTTTTTGGGTTTAAATTTTTTTTTTGGAAAAAAAAATTTTTTTTTTTAATTTTTTTCCAAAAATTTAACCCCTTTTTCCCTTTTTAAAACTTTTTTTTCCCCCTTTTTTTTTTTTTCCCCAAAAATTTTTTTTTTTTTTCCCTTTTTAAAAAAATTTTTCCCCCTTTTTTTTTTTTTTTCATTTTTTTTTCCCGGGGAAAGTTTTAAAAAATTTTCCCCCCTTTTTTTTTTAAAATTTCCCCCCGGGTTTTTTTTTTTTTAAAAATTTTTTTTCCCCCTTTGTTTTTTTAAAAATTTCCCCCCGGGTTTGGAATTTTTTTGTTTTTTTAAAATTTTTTGGGGGGGGAATTTTCCCCCAATTTTTTAAAATTTTTTAAACCCGGATTTTTAAAAAAATTTTTTTTTCCTTTTTTCCCCCTTTTTTTAAATTTTAAAAATTTTTTTAAAAAATTTTTTTTTAAAAAATTTTTTTCCCTTTTTTTTTCCCCCTTTTTTTTTTTAAAGGGGTTTTGGGGGTTTTTTTTTTTTTTTTTCCCCCCCTTTTTCCCCCCCAATTTTTTGGGGGTTTTAAAAATTTGGGGGGGTTTTTCCTTTTTTCCCCCCTCAACCCCCCTTTTTTTTTTTTTCCTTTAAAAAGGGGGGGGGGGGTTTTTTTTTTTAACCCCCCCCCCCCTTTTTTCCCCCTTTTTTTTATGTCCTTAAAAAAATTTTAAATTTTGGTTTTTTTTAAAAACCCCCTTTTTTTTCCCCCCCCTTTTTTTTTTTTTTGTTTGGGGGGGTGTTTTTGGGGGGGCCCCCCCCCCTTTTAACCCTTTTCCCGGCCTTTGAAAATTTTTTTGGGGGGGGTTTTTTTTAAAAAAAAAATTTTTTTTTTTAAATTTTTTTTCCCTTTTGGGGTTTTTGGGGGGGGTCCTTCATTCTCACTTCTTATTCCTCTGTTACGAAAGTCACTAGAAGGATGTTTGAAGACTTGGGGGTTCCCTGTTTTAGCACACATCCTTCATTCTCACCTTCCTGTAATTCCTCTGTTACTGATGTCACTTAGAAAGGATGTTTGAAGGAGCGGGTGTTCCATGTTTTAGCACACATCCTTCATTCCTCAGCCTTCATGTACTTCCTCTTTACTGATGTCACTTAGAAAGGATGTTGAAGGCTGCGGTGTTCCATGTTTTTAGCCACATCCTTCATTCCTCAGCCTTCATGTACTTCCTCTGTTACTGATTCCTTGAAAGGATGTTTGAAGGTCGGTGTTCATGTTTAGCACACATCCTTCATTCCTCACCTTCTTAATTCCTCTGTTACGATGTCACTTAGAAGGATGTTGAAGGATGGTTTCATTTTTCACCATCTTCTTCCTCAGCCTTCTGTATTCTCTGTTACTGATGTCTAGAAAGATGTTGAAGGACGGGTGTTCCATTTTGCACATCTTCATTCCTCAGCCTTCTGTAATTCCTCTGTTACTGATGTCCTTAGAAAGGATGTTGAGGCTGTGTTCCATGTTTACACATCCTTCATTCTCAGCCTTCATTAATTCCTCTGTACTGATGTCACGAAGGATGTTGAAGGACGGGTGTTCATGTTTAGCACATCCTTCATTCCTCACCTTCTGTAATTCCTCTGTTACTGATGTCACTTAGAAGGATGTTTGAAGCCGGTGTTCCATGTTTCTTACATCCTTCATTCCTCAGCTTCATGTATTCTCTTTACTGATGTCACTTGAGGATGTTGAAGGACTGGGTGTTCATGTTTAGCACATCCTTCATTCCTCAGCCTTCATGTATTCCTCTGTTACGATGTCTTAGAAGGATGTTTGAAGGTCTGGTGTTCCATGTTTTAGCACACATCCTTCATTCCTCAGCCTTCATGTAATTCCTCTGTTACTGATGTCACTTGAAGATATTTGAAGATGTCATGTCTTTTTACACATCCTTCATTCTACCTTCTGTATTCCTCTGTTACTGATGTCACTTAGAAAGGATGTTGAAGGCTGGGTGTTCCATTTTTCACTTCATTCCTCAGCCTCATGTACTTCTCTGTTACTGATGTCACTTAGAAAGGATGTTGAAGGATCGGTGTTCCATGTTTTGCACACATCCTTCATTCCTCACTCTGTAATTCCTCTGTTCTGATGTCACTTAGAAAGGATGTTTGAAGGCTGGTGTTCCATGTTTTAGCACTCCTTCATTCCTCAGCCTTCATGTAATTCTCTGTTCTGATGTCCTTAAAAGGATGTTGAAGGACCGGTGTTCCATGTTTTAACATCCTTCATTCCTCAGCCTCTGTAATTCCTTGTTCTGATGTCTAGAAGGATGTTTGAAGGTGGGTGTTCCATGTTTTAGACACATCCTTCATTCCTCAGCCTTCTGTAATTCCTCTGTACTGATGTCACTTAGAAGGATGTTGAAGGACCGGTGTTCATGTTTGCACACATCCTTCATTCCTCAGCTTCATGAATTCCTCTGTTACGATGTCACTTGAAGGATGTTGAAGGACTCAGGTGTTCCATGTTTAGCACATCCTTCATTCCTCCCCTCTTGTATTCTCTTTACTGATCATAAGGATTTGAAGATAGGGTGTATGTTTGACATCCTTCATTCCTACCTTCATGTAATTCTCTGTCTGATGTCACTTAGAAAGGATGTTTGAAGGTGGTGTTCATTTTTAGCACATCCTTCATTCCTCAGCCTTATTCCTCTTTACGATGTCCTAGAAAGGATTTGAAGGATCGGTGTTCATGTTTTACACATCCTTCATTCCTCACCTTCTTAATTCTCTGTTACTGATGTCCTTAGAAAGGATGTTGAAGGACTCGGTGTTCCCTGTTTTAGCACACATTCCCTTTTTCCTCATCCTTCATTACTTCCTCTGTTACTGATGTCCTTAGAAAGGATGTGAAGGACTCTGGTGTTCCATGTTTTGCCTTTTTCCCGCCTTCATTTTCCCCGTTCTAATTATGAAAGGATGTTAGAAAGACGGGCTTCCATGTTTTGCACATCCTTCATTCCTCACCTTTGTAATTCCTCTGTTACTGATGTCACTTAGAAAGGATGTTTGAAGGACCTTATTTCCATGTTTTAGCACACATCCTTCTTCCTCAGCCTTCAGTACTTCCCTTTTTACGATGTCCTTAGAAAAGGGTGTTTGAAGGCTCTTGGTGTTCCATGTTTAGCCACATCCTTCATTCCTCAGCCTTCTGTAATTCTCACTGATGTA